>CANXYC010750530.1:0-22420 GCA_948193065.1 Aleurites moluccanus | reverse complement strand
ATATATATATATTGATGGTCATGCGACCAATATGTTCTTGTGATATGAAACCATATGACCCTATGGATAGAACGCTCTTCCCAATGAGAGTAAATTCATTGGTCCATTGTGCACTTTGGGAACCCAGCTGGTAGGGTTTTTACCAGTGTTCCACCTAGAGGGGACCACGAGCTCTAAGCATATTCCTGGCCAAGCATGCATTTGCGATAAGGTAGCAAGGAATATTGATGCGCTCTATTATGATAGGTAGCATAGCTATCGATTCATTCTGTAGTTCTACCATGATATTTGATAGTACTATTCGATTGTTAGCACTTCTATTTCTTTGTAAGCCTAACCACATTCTGATTCTTACCCATGTTCTCGATATGGATGTTTCTTTCCGATATATATATATATATATATATATATATATATATATATATATATATATATATATGTGTGTGTGTGTGTGTGTGTGTGTGTGTGTGTGTGTGTGTGTGTATGTGTGTATTTCTTTCTTATTGCATGTTCATATCTTACTGAGTTGAAGGCTCACTCCTCTTTGGTGGATTTCAGGTGATAGTGTAGCTCGTGAGGGAGCTAGTAGAGAAGATCAAGCTTCTTGACTTATTCATCCCAAGAAGCTTCCATTGTAATTCTTTTGATATATGATTATGTATATTCATTGAATGGTATTATGATACAATATGCAATGGGAGTATACTCTAGAGCTCCGTAGTTAGTCACTTGAGGAGGATAATATTTTGATGTATGAATTGTTACCTTTTGGGTACTCTTGTTCCTTACTGATGTGAGATGCATCTTTTGATCAGTTAAGAACAAGAGAAAACTATGAAATGATAATGGTAAAAGACATGATTGATGTTTAAATGGATTTATAGAAATGATTATTGTATGATATTATATGATGTTTATAATTGATATAATTATGTATGAGATTCAGGATATGTGAATTCTACGGGTTTATGGTGGCCTTAAGCTTACCCTTGCCCTAGGACCGTCGCACCACTAGAGTTGGGGTGTGACATTGGATTTCAATGTAGGGAGTCAATAGGCTTATTTTAATTTATACTTATTTATAAAATTGATTTTAGAGTCATTCAGTAACTACGACGGACCAATTTTCACTATTCACCTTAAAGTTCCTTTTATTTACGATTTTGCCATTGGTTACTTTTTCAGTGTTCCCAAATATTTTTTACTTCTTTCTTTTTATCAAAATTACACATGCATTATGGTGATCTTTTACCCCTGGTCTAATTCAAAAATTCTTATGTTGACCAGATAGCTAATTTCTCGGCAGTGTTCCCGATACCGCCGCTTTCCGAAAAAGTAATTAGTTCGCTTTCTAACTGTATCTCTAAAATTATTTACCATCATTTCAAGACTTTTGAACCACATACTGAGAACTAAATCATGCATATAAGTTATAACTTTCTAGGGTATTATACTACTCCATGGATATTGTATAATGGCATAGTTAGATTATGTATATGTGAGAATGACATATTATGGAGTATAATTAATGTTATGGCATGAGATGATGATTGTTACAGCCAATTGCAATATAAATTACAGACTAATTACAAAATGCTAGAATAAATAGTAACTAAGTAATTGATTAATAAATTGATAGTAATTATTAATTGTATGTGATACTGAGTTCCACGGGTGCAGGTCGCCTCTGGCATCTCCCGCATCCTAAGACCGTCATATTTTGAAATCAGCATGTAACAATTTCGGATTTGAAATTTGAAATTGTGACTAAGTGATAGAGATTAGATAAATTAGCAAGTTTATGACAATAATGATGTATGATTTGGTTTTTGAGTGTTTCAAATTTCTATCATTTAAATACTTGAGAAAATGTAAGGTTTTAGAGAATCAATTTTTGTCACCATAATGAATTTTTAATTTCAAATTTTAATGTCCTTTACTTAAGATTTTAGGGTTATGAATTATTGATATTTAATTATATTTATTACTTAATGTTTTACTTGTATTTTATTTTAATTCTTGAATTTTTCTAAAAACTAAGCATATTTTTTCTTTTATTTTACTTGAGGACAAGAAATGGCTTAAGTGTGAGAAAATTGATCAATACATTTTTTTTACACTATTTTTTTACGTATTTTATTAATATTTTTAGCATATTTAATTAGTTTTTATTTATATTTGATAGTATTTTTAATAAATTGCTAATAATGACTTGACAATAATTTTTCTATATTTTTTACATTTTTTAAGTATTTTTGGCAAGAAATTGTGCCAAATAGGAATTTAAATAAAAGACCAAGCTAAATTAGCTTGATTACTGGGCTAGATGTCAAAATCATTTGCAAATAGGCTCGAGTCCGATGATGCTTTTACCACATACTCATGTTCCACTTGACATGCCCGTGCTTGATGAAGTCTTATCACACACGCCCATATCCAAATCTGATATGCCCCATGTAGGTGCATTTGAAAGCCAATACACCCATGCCATCTATAAGCACTCTCGTATGTAATAATTCTAATTGAAAATTTAAAATGATTAAAGGTAGTTACAAGAAATGAGTATCGGTAGTCGATTTTTCATAGATTTTAGAAGGTGCATTACTTAGAATTAATTCTAAGTTGGGTAGGTTAGTAGCATGGAAAAAATAATTAGAAGATTAAATGGAATTACAAAGAGTACTAATTAGTTAAATCAATTAAAAGACTTAAAAGAAAAATCAAAGTTTAAACACCCTTCGATGTTTGATTTTTAATAAATTATAAAGCGTTCTTTTATTTAATTTTTCTTCACACACCTAAAATCTAATGAATAATGGATAAGTTAAAAATGGAATTGAGTGAAATTGATAAACTTTATGTACTTAAATAAAGAAGTAAAATAGATAGAAAAATAAGGAGAAGAAAATGATAATTTTATAAATTGTGAGAGATGGAGTCAAAATTTGACCAATAATTAAAAATAATAATAATAATAATAATAATAATAATTGGTGGAAGGTGGATGGCCAAATGGAGGAATCTCCACCAAATTTAAATTGTTTTATTTCTTTTAAATTAATGAAGACACAAACAAGGCTAAGTTAATTTCATTTTCATTTTTCTTTTCATAAAATTCTAATTGGATATTATAATTAGAGAAAATTATCACCATCTTATATTTCCTCTTCCATTGGCTGAAAATTTCACCATAAAATTCTCCGAAATTTTGTTTAACCTCACTCACTCAAACCACTCTCCATCTTCATCAATCTTCATACCTCCATCTCCAAAGCTCCTTTTCTTCATCAAATTTGTAGATAGTTAAAGAAAATTCTTCAAAGGGATTCAAGAGATAAAATCTTTAATATCTTTATAATTTGATTTAATGAGTTTTAATGGTAGTTTAGAGGTCTAATTAGAGAAAGAAAGTTAGATTAGGAGCAAGGCCTTGAAAATTTTGAAATTCTTATGTCATAACAAAATTTTGAGGCTGGATTTTTTATCTTTAAAATTAGAAATTGGAAATTTACAAAACATGAAAGTTGTAGATATACATGTATATATTATTTTCATTTCAAGAAGTTTTATTAAATTTTTGATGTGTGAAGAGATATGAAATACTGAGTATTTCTTACTTAGGTTAGGGTTTAGACAAAGCAACCTTACTAATTTTTGAGTTTTTGAGAACTTTAAGTGCAAAATCATGGAAAACTCAAAACACGAAAAATGTTTCCTTATGTATTAGCTAAAATTGCTTGAAAACATAAAAGCATTTGAATATCTTCATAATGAGTTACAAGTAAAAGAGTAAGGGTTGCTCGTGTAGGAATTGCAGGGTAGATTGCAGGATGTAAGACTGAATTAGAAATTTTGTCATAAATTAAATATTGTGATGTCTAGTTTAAGTAAAAAAAAAATTAAAATAATTGGATAAGTATAGAGGGAGATATGACTAAGAGAACTAAAGCTTCCAATAAGATAAAAGCTGAAATTAACCCTAAAATTTGAGAATTTTAGAGAAATTGATTAATTAGAGTTTTAATAAATGTAAGTTCATATCAAATTGATACTAAATTAAATTTAATTGTATGTGTAGCTTCTAAGGTAAATTTAATTGTATGTGTAACTTCTAAGGAGAAAGACAAAGAGGTTCATGATCACCTCTTTTTTCTTTGTTGAATAGAGGAGGAAGCTTGATTTTTAGGTTTTGGCTATTGAGATGAGTAATATATATATTGTTTTACTTGACATTGTATTCAAACCAAGTTATTGAAATTACTTTGAAATTCTCATTGTTGGACGAAAGCATCAATTGTATTATCCATAATTATTTTTATGTCTTCTAAAATTCCAAATGATTCCTTTTGATTGAATTTGCATGATTGGCCAAATACTTTATTGATTGAAACCTTCAAAGTGCTTAAGCTATTTTTTTGACACCTAATGATTAAGCACTATATATGGCACTAATGAAATGACAGAAGTTTTAATGACATTGTACACAGTGATTTAATGATTCTAGTTAAAAGGGAGTTAAGGTCCTAGCCATGCGGTCTGATCAATCATGTGAGTAAATAGCATACTACCGGATTATAACCTCTGCTTAAATGATCAATAATGATTCTGTCATTTTTATGATAATATGATGCGATATGTATCTTTAATGCCAATTTGAGATATTGATAACCGAACATGCATGTTGAATGACCTTATTTTTATGAATCTTTAATTAACTAATGACCCCTATTATTGTTGTATATTTTATATATATATCCATGCTATCATTATCTTCCTTGTGAGCAATTTCCTCACCTCACCTCACGAGTAAGATAATATGTGTATTACTTACTAAGATTAAATTCTTAGCCTCTTATGGTTCAATATTTTCAGGTTTGTATTAGATAATGGTGGTTCCAGTCCATCTCCTCTATCCGAGCTTGAAACCGGCAGTATCTATGTAACTGTCTATTCTGTAAAGAATTTATTGTATTTTGTTTAGTCTAGAAATGCTCCATAATTATAATATTAGTATAAGGAATGCATAATTACTGCGTTATTGACTTAATTAATATTGGTTAGTAATATATATTTTACTTAAATTACTGCATAATTATTAATGGATTATTAATTGAAGTATGAAAACGTGATATGAGAAATGAAAGTTGAGGGTACAAGGTGGGATTTTAAAAGTATTGGTTTCCTTGCAGGTTATGTTTATTATTAAATTGAATAAGTCGTAACCTGGGATTATTATAATTACAAAGGAGACTCTGACGAAATTTTCATAAATAATTTTATAAGCAAATAATTTGGAAGTTAGAATGGTTTTTACGGGAACTGATAGCCTTAAGCTAACCCTTTCCCGAGGATCGTCATATCCCAAAGTGGGGATGTGATACCATGCTTGCTCCAGCATGCCCATGTTTCCTTCTACACAACCGTGAAGCTCTGTTTAGCCCAGTTAGACATGGGTTTATAAGCTCAAACATGCCTGTTTAGGCCCAATCAGCTTTGAAGCCCAAGATTACAATATAGTCGTATAAGAATCAACATGCCTGTGTAGGAAATTGAGAAGTACACACATGTATTAGATATCAACACACCCTTATCGTACTGGAAATTAATCAGTATTTTACACAGTGATTTTAATTTCAAATTTTAAGCATATTTGATTTTTGGGCTAAAAAAAAAAAGAAAATTACTTAGGGATTAAATTCAGATCAAGTGAGTAAATAGTGGATCATGGTCTACTTGCCAAACAGAGATCAAGAGGAAAATAAAAAGGAAGAAAATATAAAATTGAGGAGATGATTTTTCACAGTAACTTTCATTTCTTTTTTATTTTTCTTTCCAAGGTCGAAAACACTTAGTTAAATTTAGGTTTTATTTTCTTTTTATAATTTTCTTATTTTTGTAAGGGTTTATTTTAGGTGATCATACCTAGTGATAATCTCATTCTTCGTATTGTAAAATTGCAATGATCATATTGTAATTTAATTTCACATTAGCTTATTTCATTGGATTAATTACAAGTTGATTGTGGTCACAATCAATGAACAAATAATTTAGAAGCGTCTATCGATCAAATAAATTTGTTCTCTTGACCTTTTAATTTATTGAATTGTATGTTGCCGATCATAGTAGATATAATTAAATTAATTGAATGGTTATTGGTATTAATTCACTTATGAATAGTATTATGTTAAATCATCTATTCACTTTGAACCCTAAATTGCTATTTCTTGCTTGAGTCATTCTATTTTTATTTTTATTTTTATTTTCTTTTTCTTTTTCTTTTTCTCTTAATCTTCTTTTTTCTCAATTCTCTTAATCAATAATATTGCTATTGTATTAAAAAGTCTTAATAATAATTTTCCCTGTAAAATAGCCTAATATACTAACTTCCTCCTGACCTTTCCAAAATACATTAACTCTCCTTGACGAATCTCATAATATACTATTAGACCATTTCGTATAATTTTTATCTATTTTACCATTAGTCAATGCTAAAATGGTTAATAAGGATAATGAAAAAACTGAAATGTTATTGTCCTTTATTTTTAATTAATTAAATACTATTTTTATTTTAAAAAATATTTTTTAGGGTTAAAAAATCATTTTCATATTTTTTGAAAACTTTAAAAATAAAAAATATATAAAAATATTTTTTTTAAAAAAATTATTTGTTACTTTTATTTTAAAAAAATAATTTAAGAAGAAATTAAATTATGTCTTCTGAAATTTTTTAATACAAAAAAAAATTATTTTCATATTTTTGACAAATTTGAAAATGAAAATAAATAAAAATATTTTTTAAAAAATATTTTTTATTTGTTATTTTTATTTTTATTTTCAATTTTTTATTTTTTAAAAAGAAATAAAATAAAATAAAAAATATTTTTTATTTTTTATTTTCAAATTTGTCAAAAATATGAAAACGAATTTTTAATCCTAAAAAAAAATTTAAACCAAAAATAGAATTTAATTAAGTAAAAATAAAAGGTAAGGGCATTTATGTCTTTTCACTATTCTTGTTAACCATTTTAGTGTTGATTAACGATAAAATAGACGAAATTGAACAGAAGGGTATAGTAGTATACTGTAACATTCGCCAGGAAAGAGTTAATGTATTTTGAAAAGGTCAGGGAAAATTGAGTGTATTAAGTCATTCTACAGGGGAGAAATCGTAATTACCATCAATTTATTGTATTAAGTCATTACTACGTGATAACCATCAATTACATTTACCCCGACCAAGTCTTCTTGGTAGAGAACGACTTTGGATGTCCTTACTACTAATTGCTATAATTATCTCGTGCACTTGCGAGTATAACATAGCCTTTATTTTCACTATATATTTTATGGTCAAAAGCATCCCACCATTTGATCTTAAATTTTCTTATGAGAATATATTGACCATATTGTGTATAATTATAGTCAAAATACCATACACATACATAGGGGTAGGAAGAATTTTGAATAGAACATGAGAAATGGGTGAAATCTCGATTCTATGTTTGAAGGTTTGAAGTGTTTTTTGAATAGTCCATAATAGGGTTGGACTTCCGAAATTAGAATTTCAGGAATATTTCCAAAGTAATTAACCATTGAATGTACCAATAGGATAAAATAGGATTTGTTTGAAAAGTTTATCAAAGAAAAATAGCCAAAAATAGCCAGAAATGACTATTTCCCTAATTTTGAATAAAGAATGAATTGAACTATACCTGTTGGTAATTCCAATAATTGAATATGTGACAATGGTTAATTTTGTTGTGGAGGTTAGCAAGAAAGGTTCTATGATGGATTAAATCACCTTGTCATTACTTTGGATGAATAATTTTTTGAATGGTACATGTTGAATAGGCTGAGTCTAAATGGTGCAAGTTCTTTTTGAAATGTTTAACTTGGCAGAGCCGGTTACTTCCAAAATAAATTAATAATAGAAGATCTAGTTATGTCATATTGTTTGTAATATCATCCTTTTAGAAATAAATTTAAAACTATTTTAGAGGCTTTTTTGAGATAAAATCTATCCTCTATTGTTAAAATGTAATACCCTGGACAGAGCTAATCAGAGGACAATAAAATGGAATATTGGAAAGCAGCGATTATAAGATGACAAAAATCTGAAATCTGAAAACAGTTATATAAGATAGCATAGAACATAAGTAAATTTGAGGAATTAAGTAAATATGACAAAATATAACAAAATGTGACAGAATGTGATAGAAGGAGACATAATGTGATAGAATGATTAAGGTTAGACAGACATGAGTAATTTAAGTTAATAAGAATTAATCAAGTTGGCAAGAAAAAATGAATAGTCAAGAAATGACAGTAAGGAAAAATTCGATACGGAGATTAAAGACTTAGGAACAAGTGACTGTAGAGACAGTCATGGAATATTAAACAGAGTCAATGGAAGCCTGTAATGGAGGATTCATAATGGTTATAAGTTAAGTAGAAGTGAGTAGGCATGAAAAGAGGATGGAAGTGCAAAGGAGTTAGTATTTTAGGGATGAAAATAGAATTTTTCAAATAAAAGGCAAATGGGACCCACCAAATTTGTCACCATTTGTATTAGTAGAAAAGTCAAAATTTTGTCCTTTTGATTCAAGTACGAGCCGACCAAATGATGTAGCAAACATAGAATTTTAGTTGTTTTAATTTAAGTTAAAGTAGTCTAAGTATTACATTTACATTTGTCAAATTTTGATTGGAGCAAAATTTTCATCCATATCTTTCATCTTTCTTTTATTCCTTTAAGTATATAAAAGACAAAAGAAAATAAATTTGACCACTTTATCACAAGGATGGCCGCCCATAATGAAGTTGGTGGCAAAATAATTCATTTGTTTGCCTAAAGAAATAATTATAATAAAATAAAGAATACTTGTCATAATTGTAAGTTGTCACTTATTCTAGATAATTCTAAACTTTTCCTACACAAACTTGACAAAAGTTGATAGAATTTATTTAAGTCTTACAAAAGCTAATAAATAAGAGACAAGCAAGAGAAGAAACAGGAAATATCCATAGAAATTCTCCAAAGAAATAAAGAAAGGAGAAGGAATAGAAAACAAAGAAGGCAAAGGAAATAGAAGATTTGACTAAGGTGAAATTCTGTCACTTGGTGTCTATTGTATTTAATTTTATTTTTGAGTTAAATAATTGATGAAATTATGTGATTGAGAAAAAATGATGATATATGAAATTATAATTAAAGAATTAGGGTTTTAATTGAAGGATATATGTTGGGAATTTGATAGATTGAGTAAAGTTTGTTTTGTTAGTAAATTGGAAATCCGGATCCTATAGAAACAGTAAATTATGGTTAATATTCTGAAATTTTAAAGACTGAATTTGAAGATGGTTAAAACATGAAAGTTGTATATAAATATGTTAATTAGATTTTCTTAAAATGAATTTATAAAATACAAAGTGAGGAAAGAGTTATTGAGTAAAAACTATAACTGATCTGAAATTAGAGTTATGGAAAAATGCTACTGTGTTTTTATTTTACATAATGATAGAGACAGAATTAGAAGAAGTGTTCAACATTAAAAGTGTTTATTAATATCTTATGTATAGTCATATAAAAGGGTTTTGTAATTGGAATTGTTTTTTATGAGATATTAGGTCATAAGTATAGACTGCCCAAATTGACTGTTTAATAGAACATAGGTTACAGAATTCTATTAATTTGAGGACCATAAATTTTGAATTAGAGAAAGTGTTAAAAATAAAAAATAAAAATGTTAATTTATATGTTATATAAATGTCTGTAAAATGTTTTTGTAATTGGATGAGTACGAAATTAATTATAGACATGGAAATAGCGTATATCTGGATAGAGGTTTTAGGGCAATAATTTAACTTTGGAAATTTACTAATAATTGTACAGTCATCCAAAAATTATGAAATTTGGATATGTTATAATTATATGTGTTTATTTTTCAATAAGAAAATGAATTATAGTAATTGGTTAAGTATTTATTGAATTATTAGTAGAAGAATAGGATCTGCCAAAATAAGATTTCAGGCAAAATGCAGAGAGCAGGGTTAGCAATAGGGTTAAGTTCAAACTGACACCATATGATATGTAGAACTTGAATATAGCTGAATTTTTGATATTTTAGACCTTAATATATATAGTTTAAGTAGGAAAAAGAATAAAAGCAATTGGATAAGTGTATACTGAGTTAGAGACAGAAATGTCCGAACTGCCAGAATGAGATTAATAAATGAGAATTGTTTGGCTAAAAACCCTAAGTATAAGAATAAATGGAAATTTATTAAACTAAATTGAAGATTAATGTATAACATATAGATGAATACTGACTATTAATATTTAAATTAATGTATAGCTTTGAATACTAAAGCGAATATAAGTGGAAGATCAAAGTAGAGAAGTGAATAGTGGATACGTAAAGATGTTAGCGAGGTGAGTAATGTATACATCATTATACATACCCATATTTTGATTTGTTGACCCAATGAACATATTTCCTTCTTGATTAAATATCACTTTGTTATTGACAATCATTCCTTGATCTTCCTAAATATTTAAATTTATCCGTATTTATTGAATGCTATTGATATTGAAATGGCTTTTGTGTATTGATTGACAAGTAAACTAATCCATATTGATCGAAAGTCATTGTACCATAATGTTCCTAATGATTACTGCTATTGATATTGATTTCTCTTAACCCATTTTACATATAAATTTGACAGAGTTACCGCTCTAACAGGGTAGTGGGAAAATACTATCGGCGATGTGCACATTGTATTACTGATGCTCTAGCTGGGAAGGCTATGGTCCTGGCCATAGGGTTTGATCAGCCTTATGCTTACTGATACTGATACTACTGAAGACTGTATGTTTGCATATAGTCCATACTGATACTACTGGAGACTATATGTTTACATATAGTTCATCCCTTTATATGTCTTATCTACATGATATAAGTATTGTTTACCTGATCATTGATTCCAAACTTATATCTTATTGCTTACCATTGATATTTTTATTACCATATACTTATATCTCATATATAATGATGTATGCGTACTCACTGAGTATTTTATACTCACCAAATCGTGGATCATAATTTTTACACGGATGGATTAGAGGAAGCTGATTCCAAGTCAATTCATTTTTCTGACTTGGAATGTCAAGTACAGCAAGGTAGAATATTATTCGCTAAAGGTTATAAGTATCCACTCATAGATTTCTATGGTACTATGTATAATTAGATGATTGGGTATTATAATGATGTATGAAAGGTGAAATATTTAATATTACAGTGACATTCAAAATGTAATGTGTAATGCATAATGATTGAAAATGTCAATGATAATAAAGTGATAAAGACAATGACAGAGGTAAATAATAATAATGAAATTTTCATATTTTAAAAGATATTTAGAAGTTCTATGCATGTTTGTGAAACTATGAAGTTAAGGGTATAAGGATGGTAAATTATTAGAAGTGCAAAAAAAATAATTTTAGTGCAGGCTGTGTAATTTTTGAGAGACCCGATTTTGGGTCTGGAATAGCATTAAAATTACAAAGGAAACTCTAGCAAAATTTTTGTAAAATTTATAAGAAATAAATGAGATTTAAGTGTTGGTTAATGAACTAATATTGATTGAATGATTGATAAATGAATTGTTCATGGGTTCTACGGGTTTCCGGTAACCTTAAGTCTACCCGTGCCCTAGGACCGTCACGGCCCAAAAGTGGGTCGTGACATAAAATGTTTTGAAAATAAATTTTCTCCAAATATTCATTTGTTTTAAAAATTATTTTTCTAAGAAATAATAGTTTCAAAAATATTTGGTTTTGAAATAATTTGAGATGGGGTTTTAGAGGAAAAGTTTGTCTTTGATTTTGAAATGGTAGAAGACATTATACCTATTAGACATTTAGTGTCTTAACATGTTCATTGTGATGGGTACAAACAGCTAATTTTGTTTGTTTGTTTATGTGCAAAGAACACTTTTTAGAACTACAAAAATCTGGTATGTAGCGCCTATTACTAAATAAGTAGCCCCGCTACTAATGGACACAAAAGGAAAAGTCTAATATATTGGAAGAGTAGCCATGCTACAAATTAAGTAGTGCCTGCTACGGAACAATCCCAGCCGCTACTAAGTGTCACGACCCATTTTCGAATCACGACGGTCCTAGGGTACGGGAGATTCCAGAGGCGACCGGCACCCGTAAAACCCTTCAATTACATCAATACAATCTCATACTATAACAATATTATAGCGGAATCATCTACTATCAATTACATATCAGACTTTAATCATACACTCACATAAGCACTATTCATTTTGTTACTCTGTCATTCATTCTGTAACTTTCTGTAATTTCCATAATCTTATACATTTATACTCCAAATATCCATACATACATGTTCATACACTAACTATACTGTACATAACCAATGGAGCAACTAGGATATGAACATACAAAATAATACAGTGTTAAATAATTACACTGATATAAAAACTGCAGAATCCACAGAAAGTCAAAATGCTGGATATCTGCCTCCTACTCTGCACCTGGAGAGGGAAACAGTAAGAGGGTGAGTATATGTGATACTCAGTGAATCTAATATGCATCGACCAATAAATAGGTAATGGAATATCAATAAACAATAGAAAGATAAAATAAATGAATCAATCTGGTCAAAATCTCTGGATATAAAGTCAAGTACAAAATATGACTGTAAAGACAGTACTTATATCAAGGAAGATATATCACATGGATAAGATAGATAATGATAGATATAGAGCCATACGCATAGAAATGTGTCAAGCACAAATCATAAGACAGATCAGGTCTTATGACTAGGACTGATATCCTTTCCCAATTAGGGCAATATAATAATACATTGTGCACAATACCGACAGTATATACTCACTGCCCTGTCGGGGTGGCAGCTCTGTCAAATCACATCGGAATCAATAGATTCAATAAACACATCAATAGATACCATTTCACAATAATGGCATCACCAAGTATCAATAACTCATCATCAATCAATTCAATAAGCAATAGAATCAATAGGATATCAATAACAATCGATTATACAGTGACCAAAGGTCTAGCAACCAATAATGGGATCAAACATAAGTTGATCATTTATGGGTTGACGCAATTGGCATGACATTGTCGCTCGCAACGATGGCATTCAAATGGTTGGCCTATGGATTTTTGAGCTAGGCATTTTATTGAACACATTGTGTGCAACAATGAAATGACATTTTGGCAAGGTTTTGGTGCAACATTGACATTGCCCTAAATATTAATAATAACACACATTATAAGCAATTTCATAGGTATTATATACACATCAATAAACATCATTAAATGGATCAAATTGGCTTAGGAAAAACAAGCCAAAATGAAGCAAAATCAAAGGCAATTTGCCACATTAGGGTTCGGCCAAAATGGTCTTTTGCTAATGAATTCCAATCAACATTTTAACACTTTCGACATGTAATTTGATGCATAAAAGACTCATCTAACATTTCAAATCACCTAGCAAAATTGGTTTGCCACCAATTTCTTCAAATTCTTCAAAGTAGGCAAAATGTGCAATTTTCTTCAATTGAATTTTCTACAACAATTCAATCATCAATTAACATCCAATTAACTTATTCTACACTCAATTTACACAGACTAATCCAATTTCATAAAATCAATTCAAACAACTTAGGTTTAGGGTTTGAAAATTGGGCAAAAATGCTATATGCATCAATTAATGCAATTAAACACATTACCCAATCTTACTAACATCTAATAACCCTAAACCAAACATAAAATCAAACAAATCAACAATTTACCTCAAATTGGTGCTTTGGCCGAATATCCTTGGTGCCTTTTTCTTGAAATTTTTTTGATTTCTATGGTTGGAAAAGGATGGAGGATGGACTATATGGTGTTTGTTTCAAGTTTTCATGGATTTTCCTTAACAAATTTGAAGAAAAATCAATGAAAAAAGGAAATGGAATTTTCAGACAACGAAGGAAAAAATGGGTAAAAATTTGCTAAATGTGGCTTATATAGTAAGTCACATTTAGCAAATTTCTTTTTGGTCCTTAAACTTTTCTTAAATTATGCTTTTGCCACATTTTCCTTCGGTAATTTATTCTGAAAATTTTATCGGGATCTAGATTTCAAAGTGAATATTCAAAATCTTGATTTTATTAATACTTTATAATAAAAATAGTTTTAGAGCCGTTCTGAAACTCAGACTGTCCAAATTCCACTATACGCCTAAAGTTCCCTTTATTTATAGTTTTGCCATTGCTTACTTTTTCAGTATTCGTAAATATTTTTCACCTCTTTCTTTTTACTATATTTCCACATGCATACACATAATTATTTACCCCTTAGTTAGAATCAGAAATTCATCTGTCGACCGGGCTGCTATTTTTACGGTAGTTATATTGCAACCGACATTTTTCAAAAAATTTTCTCGTTTTCGCTCTAACTAAGTTTTTAAAATTATCTTTAGTCATTTCGATAATTTTAACCTACATACTAAGAACTTTAATCATAAAAACATGGTATGCTTTTATAGGGTATTACACTAAGAAGTCCAAAAGATTCAATAGCTCAAGTTTGGGAAATGGGACAAGTAGCATCCACTACTACTTTTTGTTCCCGTCGCTACATATGTGGTGAATTAAGCAGCAGCTGCTACAAACATATCACCACCATGATTATGGAGTCCATAAGGTCTAGAAGATCAAGTGTCCAAAGGAGTAGAGGAGTAACGCTAGCTACAGGGAGTAGCGTCCGCTATTGACGGAGCTTAGAGAGACAGTAGCCTTTTGGAGACATTGGATAAAAAGTTGCAGCCACTATATGTTAAGTCACGCCCACTACTTAATGAAGTCAAGCCACTACAAGTTAGTCACAGCCGCTACGTGTTAAGTTGTGCCCACTACCTATTGAAGTCAAGCCACTATAAGTCAGTCTCAGCCGTGAAGTTCTTCAGTCCAGGATAAGTAGCGCCCGCTACTTCTTATATAGCTACCGCTACAGTTCAAAATCTAATAGAAATATAGTCATTGGAAGTACGAGATTTTGCATTAAATGCACCCAAACGGCTCTATTTGGCTGAAAACTATTAATATGAGTTAGTATAGAGTTAATGGGATTGAACAACCTCTATTCTTGCATTAATCATACTATTAAGTATTTAAGTCTTCTTGAGCTTATTTTTGAGTTTTCAATTTATAAAAAAAAAAAATTAATTTCTGAGAGTTCAGTTAAAATTAAAGGGTTAATTCTTTCTCATTTCTTTGTAATTCTTTTAGGTTGTGTGTGAGCCTTTATTGTAAAAATACATTGTAAAATTTTTTGTGAGCCAAAACACTTAAAGTTTGATCTTACACCTTTGAAAAAGATCAAGATTAGTGAAATACTCAAGTGTGATCATGAGGAGTGGACGTAGACTTGTTTTTGGCCGAACCACTATAAATCTTTGTGTTGATTATTTCTTCCTTCTTCTCTTATTTAATTTTTATTTGTTGTTAATTTTTTAAAACAACCAATTCACTCTCCCTCTTGGTTGCCAAAGGACTTTCAATTGATATTAGAGCATTGTATCCATCATTCAAAAGATTTAACCATCTTGGATCAAAGATCATAAATGGCAAATAAAGCTACTAACATTGTTGAAGGCGGTTCCACCATGAGATCACCATACTTCAATAGTACTGACTAGCCCTATTGGAAAAATAGGATGGAAATTTATATGGATAGCAATGGCATTGATCTTTGCGATGTGTAGAAACTGGTTATACGATTGTTATAAAAATCATTGACGATATGGAAATTATCAAGCCAAAAATTGGATGGATGGCCACGTAAAAGAAGGCAAATGAGAGAAATCGTAAAGCGATAAATACTCTCTATTGTGCTCTAAATAGAGAAGAGTATGGAAAAATCTTCCATTGCATATCAGCAAAGAAAATTTGGAATACTCTATAGACTACTCGTGAAGGGACTAATCAAGTGAAGGGTAAGAATATTCAAATTCTTATTCATGAATATGAGCTCTTGCAAATGCTACCCAATGAGAAGGTATCCAAAATGTATAATTGTCTAATGGTGATTGTCAATCAAATGAGGAAGTTTAAAAAGAACTATTCCAAAGAAGATGTCAATTGTAAAATATTGACAGTTCTCCCCAATAAATATTGGGAAGCAAGAGTTACTTCAATTGAGGAAGCCAATGACTTGAGCACTCTCCTAACCAATAATTTGTTAGGAAAGTTTCTCACTCATGAGATTACATTATCTCAAAATAAAATGGAAGAGAATAATAAAGGGATAGCTCTTATTGCATCTAATGATATTTCTTCAAATGAAAGTGATGAAGAGGAAGATGATGAAGACATGACCTTGCTTACTAAGAGAATAAGAAATCTTATTTTTAGAAAAAAGAAGAACAAGAAGCCATCTAAAAGATATGAGAAGCATGAGAAGTCCAAGAATAATCAAGTGAAATGCTTTGAATATGACAAATTTGGTCACATTAAAGCGAAATGTCCAAGGTTAAAAAAAAAAACTTTAAGAAGAAGGCATTTAAGGCCACTTGGGGCGATTCAATCTAACATAAAATTGAAAAAGACCATTGACCTTAGGGATCAAAAATATAATGAGCTAAAGAATTAAAATACTTTGTTGAAAAACAAGTTAAATTCTCATGATGCTTGCATGTCCAAGCTTTGTAAAGGCAAAGAAAAATTGGACAAGATACTTAAGTCCCAAAAGTGTCCTACTATTAAGTATGGACTTGGTTACAATGGAGTGGATACTCCATCTACTTCTAAGACCACATTTGTCAAGGCATCAAACTCACTTGCTCACAAGACTTATATGTATCCATCTAAAAATGTTAGGCCTAAGACTAAAGTGCATAAGCATATTATACATGATTCTTATTTTAGAAGACTAGTGAATACTTATTTTAGACCAAAATCTAATTATGGTTATTGGCCTCAATATCGTTTCAAACCACATCATAAGACAAAATCTCAACAGACGTATAGAATTCATTTGAAATGTCACTATGATAGGAAATTTGGTCATTCTAACTTCAAATGTCATATTAGAAATGTGCATTTAGGTTATATTGATGCTAACCCCACCCAAAATCATTTGGGTAGCTAAAACAAAATAAATTTTTTATTTGTAAGTGTGCTTGAAATCCACAAGAAGAGTCATGGTATTTGGATTTCAAAACATATGATCGGCAATGCTAGTCTTTTTTCAAACTTAGAAGAAAATAAAGGAGGGAATGTGACCTTTAGAGATAATGGCAAAGGTAAAATCATCAGAATTAGGCAAATTGGTAAGACCAGTAAACCTTCTCTTGAATATGTATTGTTGGTTGATGGCCTTAAAAACAATTTGATTAGTGTGAGTTAATTATGTGAAATGTGAAATAAAATTTTCTTTACTTCTAAGAAATGCCATGTGACTCGTTTGAAGGATAAAAAAATTTTGTTTGTTGGTTATAGAATTGACAACATTTATATGATTGACATTAGTAGCATGCATAATGATAATATTGATTGTATTGTTTCACTTTGTGATGATGTATGGCTATGGCATAAGAGACTTGGCCATGTTGGCATGGATCACATTGATAATCTTAAATCTAATGAGCTTGTAATTGGTCTCCCCAAAGTCAAGTTTCATAAAGATAAAATTTGTGATGCATGTCAAATTAGCAAACCGTCAATAGTATTTATTATATTTCAAATAGACTTTTCATAAGAGCTATTTTAAACAAAACTCCTTATGAGTTATGAATGAAAGAAAACCAAGAATTTCATATCTTAAAGTATTTGGATGCAAATACTTCATATTAAACACCAAGGATAATCTTGGGAAATTTGATTCAAAAACTAATGTAGGTGTTTTTTTAGGCTATTCAACTTCTAGCAAAGCTTATAAAGTTTTTAACAAAAGAACTTTGGTTGTTGAAGAGTCCATGCATGTTACATTTAATGAGCCTAATCCATTTAATGTGCATAGATTTGAACATGTTAAGAATGATGACATATTTGATCATGTGCATGATACATCTCTTGATTTAAAGCCTCTTGTTGAATCATCTATAAAGCACCTTAATAACCTAGGAGATCCTTCTAAGGCTATAGAAAATCCTCCTATTGATATTGAACTTCCAAATGATTGAAAATTAAAAAAAAAGGACCACACAAAAGACCTTATAATTGTTGAACCCTCTAAAGGGGTGGCCACAATATCCTCTTTCAAAGAAATTGTGAACAATCTAGCCTTCATATATAAGATTGAACTTAGAAATATTGATGAGGCCTTGGAGAATGAAAGTTGGGTTAAGGCCATGCAAGAGGAATCGAATCAATTTGAGCGGAACAGGAATTGGACCTTGGTTCCTAGACTACAAGACCATCCCATCATAGGTACTAAATGGATGTATAAAACAAACTAGATGAGGTTGGTATGACCAGTAGGAACAAGGCTAGATTGATGGCAAAAGGATGTAATCAAGAGGAAGGAATAGATTATGATGAGACCTTTGAACCAGTGGCTAAACTTAAGGCTATTAGGATGTTACATGCATTTGCATGCAACATGAACTTTAAATTATATTAAATGGATGTCAAAAGTACTTTTTAAAATGGTTTTATTGAGCAGGAAGTTTTTGTTGAACAACCTCCTGATTTTGAACAATTTGATTTTCCAAATCATGTTTATAAACTTCAAAAAGCTCTTTATGATCTTAAACAAACTCCTAGAGCTTGGTATGATTAACTTAGCACATTTTTAATCAACAATGATTTTTCGAAAGGAAAAATTAATACAACTCTTTTTATTAAAAAGAACATGCATAACATGCTAATTGTGCAAATATATGTTGATAATATAATATATTTGGTGCTACTAATGAGGCTTTATACGATGAATTCTCTTTATGCATATAAGAAATGAGCATGATGGGAGAATTTAAGTATTTCCTTAGACTATAAATCAAACAATGTGAGGAAGGTATCTTCATCAACCAATCAAAGTACACAAAGGAACTTCTCAAAAGGTTTGGAATGGATGGAGTAAAAGCAAGTAGAACTCTAATTAGCTCCACCATCAAACTTGACAAAGTTGGCAAGCCTATTTAGGAGAAGAAATATAGAAGTATGACTGGTAGTTTACTTTATTTAACCACTAGTAGACCAGATAGTATATTTGTCATGTGTTTACGTACACGTTTTCAATCATGTCCTAAAGAGTGTCATTTACATACGGTCAAAATAATTTTAAAATATTTGATTGGTACACATCTAGGACTTTGGTATCCAAAGAACATGCATTTAGTTTAATTGGCTATTCCAATGCGGATTTTGCTAGTAATTGCATAGATAGGAAGAGTAACTTTGGTACTTGTCAATTCCTAGTAAATTGCCTTGTTTTTTAGTTTAGCAAGAAGCAAAATTCAGTGGCTTTGTCCATCGCGAAAGCTAAATATATGGCAGTCATTTGTTGTTGTGCACAAGTTTAATAGTTGAAACAACAAATTAATGACTTGGGAGTATATTTGGACAAGATTCATATTAAGTGTGATAACACCAGTGCTATCAATTTATATAAGAATCATGTTCGACATTCTAGGAGCAAATATATAGACATTAGACATCATTTTCTTAGAGATAATGTGTTAAGTCATAATGTTTCTCTTGAATTTGTTGCTTTAAATGATAAACTTGCAGATATTTTTAGAAAGCTATTAAATGAGTAGCATTTAAATTTTATTAAACGTGAATTAGGGATGTTAGATGGAAATAAAGTTGAGAAATTGAAATGATATGTGTTTGTTTAATGTTGCTATGTTTGTTTAATTTTGCAATGTTTTCATTTGTAGCGCTCGCTATAGCTCTTATAGTACCCACTAATATGGGCTTTATTGAACCTTTTTACATGTTCCAAAGTAACGGCCGCTACTCAAGCTATAGCGCTCGCGAATCTAGAAAAATTTCATTGTTTTCATTCCTCCCATAATCGCGGCCGCTTCAAATGTGGTAATGGCAGCTACACTATTACTTATGTTTTTGTATCTCTTAGTAGCAGCCATGACTTATTTATAGTGGCCGCTACTAAAACTTTTTAAACAAAAATTATCATGTTTTTTCAGTCACTCTTTCCAAACCTAAAATTTTATTTTTTCAATTTTCTCTTAACTCCTCAATGTGAAAACCCATTTCAAGACTCCCAAATCATATTTCTTCCCTTTTTAATCATTTTTGCTGATCAAATGCCTCCCAAAAGGACAAAAACCCTAGTTGGTGTGAGGCCTCACCAGAGGATGGCGCTGCGAAGATCCGGTGGTCGGCCCTCGATATTTTTTCAGAGTTTGGTCTCACATCGCCAGAATGCCTAGTAGGCTGGAGGTTCTATTTCTCAATTCACCGAAGAGTTTTGTTTCACTTTTGTGTTTGAAATCTGTTTCGAGTTCAAGTCTGTTTTGAAAATGAGTTTTGGGAGTTGCCATTCTAATTTTATTTTTATTGGAAAAATATAAAGAAAAACCCAAAATGTCTCCAATTTAAAGCTTTTACAATGGATAAAACCACTAAACCTTTGAACTAATCTAAATTTGGGGACTAGGTTTTTTATTTAAGAAATTATAACTTGACTTAAAATTACGATTTCATGGACCATATAAGATATTAAAGCAGTAAATAAATCATTAATTGAAAAAGTAGTACATAATTGTAAATCAGTTCTACATTTTATTTAATGTAGATGTGTTAACTCTAGCCCTTATGGGTTCTAAGTTAACCACAGGAGCCTCGATGCACCGGTCTGATCGATGGTATTGACTCTAATTCTTATGGATTCTAGGTCAATCATAAATACGCTGGTCAGACTGGGAGAAGAGCGATGGGGGTGATAAGAGGGTAAAGTGGCAACATGGATGAATATTTAGGGCGTGAAAAGGAAAAAGAGGTAGGTAGTGGTAATGGTCATGTTAAAGGCCAATAGACTGGTAAGCCTATGCAAACACAAGGTGGAAGAAATCTGAGGAAATATTTCGAGTTTTGGATATGTGCGAGGAAATATATCTAGATTTTTTGGATTTATCGCTCCATTTTGGAATGTGCCTACGTATCCCTTTGAATGGGAATCAAAATCCGACATAGTTTGCCCCTCTCGATCAGGGATTTTCGATTTATTTGTAAAATGGGTTTGGCTTTCGGTCAAATTGAAGGCGAGGTTTTGGGTCAAACCCTTCGCTTAATCCTCATATTGAAATAAATATCATAATCCTAGGAAAATACATTTTTTACCTTCCATATTGTAACACCCCAGCTTAAAGGTTTAGAACTTAAGCTTTAAGAGGCAAACCTAAGGGGTTCCTTCTTTGTTTAAATTGTTATGTATTATGCATGTTTTTGTTTAAATTGCATGTTTATGCATGTTTTAGAAAGTTTTACACATGTAAAAGTGCTTTAAAGGCTGTTAGGAAGAAATCGGGAAAAAATCAATTTTTGGTGAACTAGGGGCAAAATAGTCATTTCACACACCTTCGAGTTTTATGGAAATAAACATGATATTTGAAGGTAGAAAAGAAAATTAGGACTTGAAAATGATGTTATTTAATTTATTTGAAGTTTTGTTGGAGAAATAAACCGATTGAAAATAGTGCCAGGTAAGCTGCTCAATTGAGGTGCTTGAGGTGCTTCGGTTGAACTAAAGGCAATATGGGCTTTTCCTTTGAGATATGGAATTATATGGTGTATGAAATTCTATGGTATCATTTTAGGCTTCATTAAATCTAACCATTGGATCAACTGATGAAGAAATGGATGGTTAGATGAATAGGTTTCACAATTGCTATCATAAGCTCAATGTATAGGATTATTGGCTTTGGTTATTGATTTGGTGTTTCAAATGTATGTAAAAGCCATCTTTGTTGACTTTGATTAACCAATGGCATGAAAGTATGAAAGATGGATGGTTGGATGGCTAGGTTACACCAATTTTATCATAAGATTGATGTATGGAGTCAAACCTTTGATTTTTTGATGGATTTTTCCCACCACTTCACCATTGTCTTCATCCATCACCATTTTAAGTTCAGCTTTTTCTCTTTCTTCTTCATATAGGTTTCGGCCACCATTGACATACACCAAAGCTTATGATTTTCTTCCATTTTTGGATGAAAACATATCGATTCCATTAGCCTAAACACAAATATAACCTTAGATTTTAAGGAAAACTCATTTAAGCTAAGAATTAATCCATTGAAGTTTTTGAAGAACTTTTGGTAAGTTAATGGTTTTGGAATTCTTTTGATTCAATTATGTTTATATGATGTTCCTTGATGTTTATTAGTGATCAAAACACATTTTGTAT
>CANXYC010750493.1:0-18649 GCA_948193065.1 Aleurites moluccanus | reverse complement strand
TTTTGGGTTGCATCAGTTGTATAAGGAGAGATAAATTATCGAATGTATCTTAGAAACAATTGTACTTATGGAAAAAATATATATATATATAAAAGTAAATTATGGTTATCTGAGATGTGATATTGGAATGTATGGTAATGTATTACTTGTTAATTAAATAGAGTTATCTGTGTTGCAATTAATGTAATACTTGGTATTAAATGGTGAATTGTTCATTGAGTAATTATTGATTGAGATGAGATGAAAGTCAGATTCTGATTGCCACAATTTTAATTCCAGAATGATAGGTATGGAATTAGAATCAACTTCACCTATATGATTCAAACTAAAAAGATAATAAAGAAGGAATTTACAATGTATTTGATATAAGTAGTGAATGTGTAAAAGACTTCAATAAGGATTGATTAGATACTTATGAATAGAGAAGTTCTTTGATATATTTTTCTATGCAGTTATAAAACGCTATTTAAGGATTAATTAGATAGTTAAGAGTTAAGAAGAAAATGTACTCAATGACTGTTTAGAACCCGGTATGGATATTATAAGTTTCTGATATTGTAATGTATAGTAATATTTTACTTGTTAATTTAATAGTTATCTGTGTTGCAAATAATGTAATATTTGGTATTGAATGGTGAACTGTTTATCGAGTAGTTATTAATTGTTATGAGAAGGAAGTCAGATTCCGATTGCCAGAATTTTAATCCTAAACTGGTGAGTATGGAATTAGAATCAATTTCATCTCGATGATTCAAGTTAAAAGATAATAAAGAAGAAATTGTACAATATATCTAATATATAGTGAATGTGTAAAAGACTTCAATAAGGATTGATTAGATACTTATGAATAGAGAAGTTCTTTGATATATTTTTTTTATGCAGTTATAAAATACTATTCAAGGATTAATTAGATAGTTAAGAGTTAAGAAGAAAATGTACTCAAGGACTATTTAGAACTCGGTATGGACACTATAAGTTTTAGTATTGTAATCCAAGTTAATTAATTATTCAATTGCATATATGGATTTAATGAATATAGTGTTTAAGTTATGTAATGGATAAGTTTATAAATGGTATTCTTATTTAATTTAAGAGTGAAGAGGAACATGTAGAGCACTTGGGGATTATGTTATAGACATTATAAGAGTATATGTCAAGTTGAATATATATATCAATATTAGCTGATTTCAATGTGTTTTGTAGATCATATAGTATGTGAAGATAGTAATAAGGATAATTTTAAAGGTAAAAGCAATAATTAATTTACCTTAGTATAATAATATTCTAAGGTTGTAGTTCTTGGAAAAGGAAAATTCTATAAGAGGTTGAAAAAGATTTCTTAGAATTTCAATTTTGATTGATTAAGTTGACCGGTAAACAAGAGAAGTATTAATGGATATATGAATGAGAAAGTATAGTTTCTAAACATTAAAGTTTTGCTTCATGAATGGTAAATAGTTGATATTATTATCAGTGAATGATAATTTTATAGAGTACTGTAAAGATTTCAGAATTTATTTGAGATGGGTTATAGAGGAAGGATTACAAGTGTTTCTTAATAATTAGAGAATTATAGAATAAACTACTTGATATATGATTTGGAAATAACAACAATAGTTTTTGCATTGGATATGCGAGGATACTGTGGATGATGTTAAGTATGAAAATGAAGTAATCATAAAAACCTTCTATATGTGAGTAGTATATAATGCAAGTAGAAGAGTCTAAATCTTAGGTAACGAAGATGAGTTAATGGTTAAAGAGTGGTGACTATGAAAATTTTGTCATTTGAGTAAAGTTAACACTGTGACAAATATTCTTAGTCAAAAGATTATGGGTAGTCTAATCCACATCTTTATTGTTAAGGGACCACTGAATTATGCAATGAATAAATAAATTGATATGGGCATGGAGTTGGATTTGGATCCCAGGATTGGAACCAGGCTCTGATAACCCAATTCTAGATTAAAAATTGTTACTAATTGATGATAGTAAAGTGACATGAGATCGAAATCCATATTTGTAAAGTTAAAGGAAAAATGTTCAAAAAGAATAAATCATTAGAATTCACAGATAAGGATAGTAAATTGAACTGTAATAAATAGCTATGTAGCCAATGATAAAGGATTATGAGATTAAAATTTAAGGAAGATCTATTATTGATGACGTAATATAAAAGATAATAGGATAAGATTGAACATCAGAAGTCATCGAGTTGACACAGAACATGCATGTACTCAAGTGGAAATGGGGGCTTAGTTTATTTTATTAACTATTGATAAAAGTTTCAAGCTATGAATACGTCATTGTAATTCACTAAAGTATTCCATTCATAAACAGATAGACAATCAGAACGGATGATGTAGGCATTAGAAATATGTTAAAGTTAAGTGTTCTGAAATTTAAAGGTTATGGTGATAAGTAATTATCACTGATTAAATTTCCATATAACAACAATGTTAATCTCTTATTTGTATGGCTCCATTTGAAGCACTATATGGTAGGGAATGTAGATCTTCAGAGTGTTGAATGGAGCCAAATAAAAGAAGCGGTTAGAAGGGCTAAAGTGATTAAAGAGATTATGGAAAAAGATTTCTATGATCAGAGCAGATGAGGACCGCCTTCAGTAGTCAGGAGGGTTGTGCAGATCTAAAAAGAAAGGAAGCTTATTTTATATTGGTAATCCTATTTTTCCTTAACATCATCTAAGAAAAGTATTATAGAAATTGGTAAGAAGAAAAGCTAGCACTGAGATATATGAGACAGTTGAGATATTGAAAGAATTGACAATGTAATTTACAATTTGATTTTTTTTTCTTTCAGAATAAATCATATTATCTAGTATTCTACGCTTTGATGCTATGGAAAAATATGCCAGACCTGTTACATGAGTTGGAAGTATAAGTGTTGATATTAATGAAGAAATGACATAAAAGTAGAATTAATAGAAGGTATAAATTGTCAAGTCCGACAATTTCTGAATAAAAGAATTTTCAATGGTAAAAATATTGTAGAAGAATCAGACTACGGATAAAGGTACATGAGGAAGTGAACAAATGCAAAGGTCAAATATATGTTCTTGTTGCAATACTGAGATGCACATGTTTTATTTAAATTCGAGGACGAATTTATTTGTAGGGGTAGAATGTAATACCCTACAAATTCCTAACTCATGTGCATGCATAAATTCTCAGTATATGGTTCATTAGTGTTGAATTGATGGGAAATAATTTTAGAGACACAGTTAGAAAGCAAATTTGAAACTTTTCTGGAAACTGGCGGTGTTGGGAACACTGCTGAGAAATTAGCAGTCCGGTCAACAGAAGAATTTTTGAAGTTGATTTAGGGATAAAATATGACCATAATTTATGTGAAATTTTGGTAAAAAGAAAGAAGTGAAAATCATTTAGGAACACTGAAAAGTGAACAATGGCATTTTGGTAAATAAAAGGTAATTCAAGGTGAATAGTAGAAATGGGCCTGTCAGAGTTACATAATGACTACAAAACTATTTTTATAAATAAGGATAAATTAAAATAAGCCTATTCACTTTTCACACTGATATCAAAATCCTGATAGAATTTTCAGAATAAATTTCAGAAGATTTAAGGACCAAAGTGTAAAGGTTGGAACTTGGAGGGTTTAGTTGTAATTTTACATATTTTTTTTTGTCTTATTATGGCTTCATTTTCCCACGGGCTGCTTCTTCTTCTTCACCATTTCTTCTCCAATTGAAGTGAATTTTGGCTAATTGGATAAATTGTGAGTTTACATTGCATCATTTTACATGTTCGAATCATTAAAATGTTGAATTGAAACCTTTGGCAAAAATTCCTTCATGGCCGAACCCTAATTGACATAATGTGCCTATGTTTTTGTTTGAATTTCCTTTGATTTTCCTTGCCATTTTGATTATATTTAATTGTTGTTGAACCTTGTTTATTGATACCTTGGCTTTATTGAACAATGCACCTTGTTATTGGTTTGAATGGGCAAGTCAATTTTGCTCAGAACCCTAACCTATTGGCTTGCCATTGTATGTCACCTAGTGTTTGATAAATTGCCTAGTTTATTTCTCATTGGCTTATTGGTTTGCATGCCATAGGCCCAGCAATTGAATGCCATTGTCGTTAGCAACAATGGTATGCCAATTGACCCACCCATTTTGGCCACCGTACCCTTGTTTGTTTATTGCCCTTTTCTTATTATCATACTTGATATTATTCATTGTATATTGCCTATGACATTGTAATTGAGCTTATTGAATATTGAATTGATTGATACCGAGCCGATTGCTATTTGATTGATTGCTATCCGGATACCATGGTTGTATAATGGTATCTATTGATATGTTATTTCCTTCTATTAGCCAAATGTGGTTTGACAAAGCTGCCTCACCGACAGGGTAGTCGGTACATACTCTCGGCACATTGTTATTGTTTGCCCTAGCTGGGAAGGGATTTGGTTCCAGCCATAGGGCCTGATCAGTCTTATACTTATATGATATATGTGATTGACTGTGTGAATACACATAGTTTACGAGTTCATGGCCCTCTATCTATTTTACCATATTGATTTCCCTGATTGGATATGACCATTGATAATCCTACTATTCATCGATATTAATTCTGTCTTTTATATGATTTACTCTGTATCATTATTTCTTATCTTGTATAAACCATTATTTGAGCTTATAATTCATTGTGATGCATGTAAATTCACTGAGTATCATCTATACTCACCCGTTTGATTGTTTACCCATTTCAGGAAAGGAGTAAGTTGTAGAATCCCAACATTTGTCTTCCGTGGATTTCTGCTGCAGTTTATTATGTATAAATTCTGGATTTCTGTATTTATATTTGAGGTTTCATTTTAGCTGCTCCATGGGTATGTATGGGTTAGTTAGGAGATAAATATTGTGCATGATATATTGATGATTATATTATGAGTTATATGATGGTTTATGATGTGATATGTGAATGTTACAACCAACTGCAGAATACTTGATAGAATAACAGAATGAATAACAGGATAATATAATGGATGGTAATTATAATAAATGAATAATATATTGAGGTTTATAGACTGTGTAATGGTACTGGGTTCTACGGATGCCGGTTGCCATTGACATTTCCCGTGCCCTAGGACTGTCGCGGTCCAGGAAACCGGGTCGTGACACAATATGTATATAGGGAATGTGAAGTAGAAAATTAAAAGTAGAAAATTACCAGTAGATCTTATAGAAGTACTGGTGCTCGAGCTTGATGTGATACTGGGAATGAAATGGTTAACAGATCATCATGCAGTTATTGATTGTTATGAAAAGAAGATCGAGTTTCAGCTAGATGGGCAAGATAAATTTATGTATCAGGGTGATAGATGTGATGCTCGAACCAAATTGATATCAAATCCCAATTGTTAATGAGTTTTCTGATGTCTTTCTTGAAGATTTGTCTGGGTTACCATATGAAAGGGAGATATATTTTGAGATAGATGTTTACCCGAGCATTGATTTTATTTCAATACCCCTTATCGGATGGTGCCTACGGAGTTAAAAGAATTGGAAATGCAATTGCAAGAACTATTAGATAAGGGATTTATTCATTCGAGTAGCTCACTATAGGGCACACCAGTATTATTTATGAAGAAGAAAGATAGATCACTTCAAATGTGCATCAACTATCAGCAGTTGAATAAAGTGACTATCAAGAATAAGTACCCGTTGCCTCAGATAGATAATTTGTTTGATCAGTTGCAAGGTACTTCTTTTTTTTTTTTTTTTTTTCTAAAATTGATCTTAGATCAGGATATCATCAGTTGAGAATCTGGAAAGAAGATGTGCCGAAAACTATATTCCGTACCTGATATGGTCATTACGAGTTTCTGGTGCTACCATTTGGGTTGACCAATGCCCCTGCTGTATTTATAGACTTGATGAACTGGGTATTCAAATCCTATTTGGATAAGTTTATCATTGTGTTCATTGATGACATGTTTGTTTCTTCTAGGTGTAAGGAAGAATACTAGGAACATCTACAGATAGTGCTTCAAACTCTGCAGGAGAACAAATTATATGCCAAATTTTTGAAATGTGAATTTTAGCTTACAAAAGTATGCTTCCTTGGGCATGTGATGAGTAAGGATGGCATTAAGGTGGATTGAAAGAAACTAAAAGCTATAGCAAATTGGCCACGACCTACAATATAATGGAAGTTTGAAGTTTTATGAGTATGGTTGGGTATTACAAGAGATTTGTAAAAGATTTCTCTAAAATAACAGCTCCCTTGACCAAGTTGACATGGAAACAAGGGAAATTTATGTGGACAGATGAATATGAGAAAGGCTTCCAAACATTAAAGAATTGTCTCACTACAACATCGGTGTTAGTTTTTCCATATGGAATAGATGAATTTTCTATTTATTGTGATACATCTAGGGTTGGATTGGGGTGTGTATTAATGCATAATGGTAAGGTAATTTCTTATGCTTCTTGATAGTTGAAAAAACATGAATAGAATTATCCAACTCATTATTTGGAAATAGCAGCTGTGGTGTTAACCTTAAAAATATATAGGCATTATTTATATGGGGATAAATGTGAAATATATACAAATTATAAAAGTTTGCAGTATATCCTACAACAGAAGGATTTGAATTTACTGCAGTGAAGATGTGTTAAACTGTTGAAAGATTATGACTATCATATTCTATATCACCCGGGCAAAGCCAATATAATTGCTGATGCACTGAATAGGAAATCATTGGAAAGCCTGGCCCATATTGCAATTACACGAAGACCATTAATAAAAGAAATGAAATAATTATTTGATATGGGAGTTAGATTAGAGATGGAGACCCTTAGATTGAAGATGGAGGCCATTAGATTGGAGATGGAGACCCAAAATCAAAACTAGGCTCTAATAGCTCAATTTCAAGTAAAACTATTGTTACTTGAAGAAATTAAAGTTGATCAAGATCAGAAGCTACAAATAATGAAGCTAAAAGAAGATGTGCAAGCTGGAAGAGCTCTTAATTTTACAGTTGATAATGACATGTTAAAATGTGGGCAATGGTTATGTGTGCCAGATATAGATGGATTATAGGAGCAAATTATGAAAGAAATGCACTTTGTACCTTATAATGTTCATTCCGGAGTAACCAAAATTTATCATGATTTAAAAGCATGTTATTGGTGGCCTAATATGAAGCGAGATGTGGCTAGATTTGTATCCACTTGTCTAGTATGTTAGCAAGTGAAATTCGAGCATCAAAAGCCATCAGGGTTGTTTCAGGAAATTGAATTACCAGAATGGAAGTGGGAACAAATGACAATAGATTTTGTAGTGGGATTACCAAAGATGCAGCATGGTTATGATTTCATTTGGGAAATAATGGATAGCTTGACTAAATCTGCCCATTTTTTAGAAGTATAAACAACATATTCGACTGCTCAATATGCCCAGTTATATGTTGATAAGATAGTAAGGTTGCATGGGGGTACCATTAGCTATTATATATGATCGAGACACTCAATTTACTTCACGGTTTTGGCAGAAGTTTTAAGAGGTTCTAAGTACTCAATTGATCTTCAGTATAGCTTTTCATCCACAGACTGATGGGCAAACAGAGCGTACTATTTAGACTCTGAAGGTTATGCTTCGGCTATATGTATTTGATTTTGGAGGCAATTGGGATCGATATTTTCCATTGATTGAATTTGCTTACAATAACAACTATCATTATTTTATCGGTATGGCACCTATGAGGTATTATATGGTAGAAAATGCAGATCACCAGTTTGTTGAGTTGAACCGAGAGAAAAATATTTGGAGGGTCCAAAATTAATGAAAGAAACAATAGAGAAAGTCTCAATATAAAAGAAAGAATGAAGACAGCCTTCAGTTGACAGAAGAGTTATGCAGATCTAAAGCGCAAGGATGTCCATTTTGTTGTAGGTGATCATGTTTTTCTTAAAATCTCTCCAATGAAAGGCGTAATGTGATTCGGTTAAAAAGGAAAACTATCACCATATTACATCAGGCCATTTGAGATTCTGGATAAAGTTGACAATATTTCATAACGACTAACACTTCCACTATAACTGAGTCACGTGCATCCTATTTTCCACATATCCATGCTTCTCAAATACGTTTCGGATCCATCTCACGTGCTTCAATAACATGTCATCAAAGTAGACGAGGACCTAAGTTATGAAGAAACACCAAATAAGATCGTGGATCGACAAGCTAGGCAATTATGGAATAAAATAATTTCAATAGTTAAAGTCCTATAGAAAAATCATTTAATGAAAGAATGTACGTGGAAAAGCGAGCACGATACATGAGCTAGATATCCACAGTTATTTTTCAAATGAGGTATGTGTAGTTAAAATTCAAGGAAGTATTTTTAAAATTATATATAAGATTATAGAATTAGTATAATTGACTTTATAGTACCTAAATAGACAATTATAATATAAAATTATAATTGAGTACCTAAATCCTAATTTTATACATAAAATACATAATTAAACATAAAATTTCATAAAAATAACACATGGAACCTAGGATTTATATGGAATAGAAAATCTGAAAAGTAGTAATGCTAAAATAAATTTGAGGCCGAAATATAAATACAAAAAGATTTGAGGTCATTATAAATATTAAAAGTTTGAGTGTCACTTTGTAAATATCAAATATATGTAAAAACTTTTAAAATGGACAAGTTGGAAATTTCTACATAAATTCTTCTTCCTACATGGCTGAAACTCCCTCCCCCTTTTCCCATCTTCATTTTCTTCTTCCTCCATCTAAAATTCTTCCACCAAATTTACACCAAAAAGAAATAATGGAGAAAGTAAAGTCTCCATTATAAAAGAAAGAATAAAGACAACCTTCAATCAATATAAGAGTTATGCAGATCTAAAGCGCAAGGATGTCCATTTTGCTGTGGGTGATCATGTTTTTCTCAAAATCTCTCTAATGAAAGGCATAATGTGATTCGGTAAAAAAGAAAAACTATCACCACATTACATCGGGCCATTTAAGATTCTGTATAGAGTTGACAATATTTCATATCGACTGACACTTCCACCATAACTGAGTCACGTGCACATGTTTTCCACATATCCATACTTCGCAAATACGTTTCGAATCCATCTCACGTACTTCAACCACAAGTCATCAAAGTAAACGAGGATCTTAGTTATGAAGAAATGCTAAATAAGATCATGGATCGAAAAGTTAGGCAATTATAGAATAAAGTAATTTCAATGGTTAAAGTGCTATATAAAAAATCATTAAATGGAAGAATGTACATGGGAAAGTGAGCACGATATGCGAGCTAGATATCCATAGTTATTTTCCAAATGAGGTATGTGTTGTTAAAATTCAAGGAAGTATTTTATTGAAGGGGGTATAATGTGTTGAATTTTCCTAAAATTACATATAGGATCCTATACTTAGTATAGTTGACTTTATAGTACCTAAATAGACAGTTATAATATAAAATTATAATTTAGTATCTAAATCCTTATTTTATACATAAAATACATAATTAGACATAAAATTTCACAAAAATAACTCATGGAACCTAGGATTTACATGGAATGGAAAATATGGAAAGTAACTACTTACTGTCACGTGTGACGATCTTATTAATCAATGGCATATTTAAGGTCATGTATTCTAAATTGGTTATTATTGAAACAATTAAAATTGACTCTTGGAAATCAATTAATAATAACTGCAAGGAACGACTATCAAGAGATTTTGAGATTAAAAATAACTTCTCTTCTTCCTTCATCATTTCAATTTCTGATCATTGATCTCTTTTCTCTTGAACAAACATTTGTCCCTTTTGAAGTCTTCTTTTTGCTCATGGCTTCTGACTTGACAAATGATTCCCATCTTTTGAGCAATAAGAAAATTCTTCATATGGAAATATTTTGGATAGTTTTTTCCTCATGAAATCGTATCTCTATTGATGTTATTATCATCTACGGGGATCTAATTTCTTTGACTATGCAGAAAGACTATCCGACTATTCACAATCAATTTACTTTTGTGTTTAAGTCATCATTTATAGTAGTGAAAGACCCTGCTAGTCTGTTGTCCTGCATCACGAGGCATATTTATTTCTCCTATTCTTCAGTATCTGAAAAACATATATTTTGGAGTGATGGATTCAACAGGAAGTATAGGCCCTCTCCTTTTGAATATTGAAATAAGATTGTTTGTTAAATTCTATTAACATATGGTATTAAGGCATCTTTAGATTCATCGCCAGCTTGTAATTTGTACGGTATCTCTGGACAGTTTGTAATGTCACGTAATTTATGTCTCTTGACAGTTTATCATCTCATATAATCTATTTTGCTTTATAATAAAGAATGATCTTTTATTCATCATATTCTTGTGCTTTTACTTTTACTTTTTATTAATTTAATGTACTTGCCAAAAATTTAATTACAATAAACATTTTTCGATTAATTTCGAATATCTTTCGACTAATCTAACACAAAGTATAAAAGTTAAAGTCAGTATAAAATTAGTAGAAACCAATTGAAAATTAGTCAAAGTAATCAGAAAATTAGTCGGAGTAATCATAAAATTAGTCTGAATAAGTAGAAAATTAGTTGGAGTCAGTAGAAATTTGTAACACCCTAGACTATGGTACAGTAGATCATATTTAGAATATGGTACAGTAGATCATATTTTAAGTATAGGTAAAAAAAAAAAGTAAACCGAGATAAAAATTAAAGAAGTCGAGACCAAGTCTAAAATAATCGAAACCATAAGTAAACCGACACCAAAGTTAAAGAAGTTGAGACCAAATCTAGAATAATCGAGATCAAAAGTAAACCTATCGAGACCTAATGACTATAGGTTTGAACACCCTTCGATTTTTAATTTTTAATAAATTTTAAAGCAATCCTTTGTCCAATTTTTCATCACACACCTAAAATCAGATAAATTTTGAATGAGTAAAAAATTAGAATTGAGTGAAATTGGTAAAACGGTAAATAAGAGTAACTCCAGGGGCATTTTTGAAAATGAACTATCTAGGTTACAAAATTGAACCCATAGTAATTTTTAAATGATAGAACAACCCAAAACAATCTATTTCATTCCCCACAGTGAATTTTTATTCTCAATAGGATGAACAAAATAAATTACAGAACGTTTTGGGGTAAAATTTCAAATAAGAAAAATTATGGATCAAATTGCAATTATCAAAAGATGTGGGGACTACAAGTAAAATTATTTAATAGAAAACAAGGGTGGCCAACCACATGAAGATTATGAAGAATTCTAAATTAGTCCTTCTATTTATGTAAAGTGACAAATCATCCATTTTCTAGAATTTTCTACAAATCTCACCAATTTTCGAGATTTTTTTGTAAAATTGGTCTATGAAAGGAAGGTGGTGGATGACCATTTATATCCTTTTATTCCAACCACAAGAAGAAAGAATAACTAAAAATAATTTTCATCCATTCCATAGAAACCAACCAAAGTTAGATGGGAAATTGATGAGGGGAAAAAGATCAAAGGAGAAAATAAATAGAAAATTGATATTCAAGTCATTTTGAAGGGCAAGAGGATGGAATTCCAGTATTTTAATTTGAGGTATGATTCTTAAACTTAGTATTTTCATTGTATTTAAGATTATTATAGTTTAATTAAGTAGAGAATTGATTGAATTGAGCAATGAAAGATAAAGATGAAATATGGTTTATAAGGGCTCTAAAATATATTTTAGACAATAATTTATAGCTTTAATTCTGAAATTTTTATGAATGAATTTGAAGATGCTTAAAACATAAAAGTTGTAGATAAATATGTTAATTAGATATTTGTAAAAATAATTGATCAAATTCTAAGTGAGAAGAGAGTTATTAGGCAAAAATCATGACTGACTCGGAATCAGGGTTTCAGAGAAAATGCTACGGTATTTTTATTTTACAAAATGATAGAGACAAAATTAGAAGAAGTGTTCAACAAGAAAAGTGGTCATTTATATAGAGGTTTGTAAAATAGTTTTGCAATTAGATTTGTAGTTTAAAATATATTTAGCTATAAGTATCATTTGCTATAATTGAGTAGTAAACAAAATAAAGATTATTGTATTCTATTGATATAGAGATTTTAGATTCTAAATTAGCAAAAGTGGTAAACATGAGAAATGCTCAATTATAGGCTAAATAAATGACTATAAAAGGGTTTTTTAATTGGATGATCATGAAATTAATTATAGATAGGAAAATAGAGTCTGTCCGGATAGAGATTCCAGATAAGTAGGTCAGTAATAATTTTATAGTAATCCAAATGATCTGAAATTTGAATATGTTATAATATTACATGTCTAGTTTAACTAGAAGTTAGAATTTCAATAATTGGATAAGTATAAATTGAGTTATAAGTAAAAGAACAGAGTCTGCTCATATGGAAATTACAGGGCAGCAGTGTTGATTGCCAAAATGATTCTGATAGTGTTTTTAAACTACCATTGTATCCTTTGTATAACCAGTATTCTATTGATGATATCCATAATTTTCATCATTTCATATATGTGTTCTTGACAGAACTACTCGACCGATGGGGTAGTGGGAGAAATCCATCGGCATTGTACATAATGACCCTTTAGACGGAGTTAATTATCCAGGACCCTAACTGGGAGGGGATCTGTCCTAGCTGTAAAGTCTTGCCCGCCTTACATATACAGTGATATAGTGATACAGAGATACAATGATACAGTGATATGCCCCTTAGTCTGTCATTTTCACATATTTAACTGTGTTCTCAATGAAATTATATTTATTGATATTTTTTGTTCATTGTTACCATTCATCTTATATTCTTCAGTGTTACCCTACCCATACATGTATCATGATGTATATGTAACTCATTGAGTTTGTTATACTCATTATATAATGGTTTAATATTTTACAGGAATGAGATAGATGAGGTTATTTCCAAGTCAAATCCTTCTCCGATTTGGGACGTCAAGTACATCGAGATAGAGTTTTTTCTTTAAAGGTCTTATATGTGAATTCTTAGAGCTTCATGGTACTATATTTAGATAGAAGAAAATAAATATATAATTATTTGAATAGTTGATATTGACAGTCTTTATATAGTGATTAAATTGTGTTATGCTTGTAACTGATAGATAAAAAGATATGCAATATAAAATGTCTAATAATTGATACTAATAATGATAATGATAGTGATAATGACAAATACTGTGATACTGAAAATGATACTGATAAATAGTGATTATGATATAATATAAAAGAAATTTAGAAGCTTCATGTATAATTATTGAATTTTAGAGTTGAGAACATAAGGTTGGTAAACAATGGGAGTATGTTTCTTGCAGGCTGAGAAATTGATAAAATATGATTTGGTGCTATTCTTACTGGGAATTAGATTAAATTTATAGACAAAAACTCTAGCGAAATTTTCATAGGATTACTAACTAATAAATGGAAATTAAATATCGATGAATGGTTTTGAATATAATTGACTATATTGAATAATGTTAATGGGTTCTACGGATTTTCGGTGACCTTAGATCTACCCGTGCCCTAAAATCGTCTCATCCCTGAAGTGGGAATGTGACAAAATTAATCAATGAGTCAACACATATTTAGTCCTAAACATAAAAAAAATTTAACTTATTTGGACTTATTGTTGAGTTTGAATATGTTTGTCTATATTTAGACTTCTTCTATAATTTCAACTTATTTTGACTACAATTATATTTTGACCTATTTTTGAGTTTGAATATGTTTGCCTGTATTTGGATTAATTTGACTAATTTAGATTAAATTTCAACTTATTTTGAATAAATTATGGCTTATTTTAAATAAATTCTGACTTATTTTGAAATTTGACTTGATTTTGACTAATTTATAATTAATTTTGACTAATTTATAATAAATTTTGACTTAATTTTGATAAATTATAATTTATTTTAAATAAATTATGACTTATTTTAGAATTTGACTTGGTTTTGACTAATTTATGATAATTTTCGACTTAATTTGGATAAAATTTCGACTTAGTTTGTATAAATTATGACTTATTTTTTAATATAACTTGGTTTTGACTAATTTAGAATTAATTTTTATAAAATTTATGATAAATTTTGACTTATTTTAGATAAATTATGACTTATTTTAGAATTTGACGTGGTTTTAACTAATATAAGATTAATTTTGACTAATGTAGGATATATTTCGACTTATTTTGGATAAATTACTATTTATTTTGATATTGAATTTAATTTCTTTTTTCTCACGGAAAAAAAAGAAAGAGGGAATGAGTGTAATTTGTCAGATATAACCCAAAAATAAAATTTTCAAGTAGAAAATAGAATTATGCCCGTAGAGAATGAAAGTCATTTGTGTAAAAAATTATACATATTGTTATTTTGGAATATTTTCAAATTAACATTAAAATTTTAATTAAAGTAAAATTGATAATTACCCTTGTTAGTAGGGAAGGGAATTATTAGATTAGGAGTATATAATCCGTTATTGAAATTAGGCAACTCAAAATAAAACATGTCAATAATTTTTGGATAGTGTTATTTGTGAGCAACTTTTGACAGGATCAGAGTAATCTAAATATTTTAATTACAAATTCACTAAATTATCTTTATTACCTTTTTATCAATTCAGTGTTATTAAAATTGGATCAATCTGACTAATTTAATTGAAAAATTAAAAATTGATTAATAAATCGATCTGGCTCAAATAAAAATTTTATCTCTAAAATTAGATCTTAAATTCGATAATTTGACAGAGTAATCGGAGATCTAATTGACTCGAATCAAGATTTCCAGATTCAGTTAATTAATCAAATTTTTTACTACTTGACCCGTCGGGTCAAATAATTAATTTAGGTTGTAATTAGTTTTTTTTTACCCCAGGTGCGAAGATGATTCATTTAATATATGGGGTATTCTTTTCAGGGTTGAGGGGGGCTGCTGTGTTTTTTTACACAGTAGCCCCTCATGTGGTCAATTTTAGCTACTTAAAAAATTTTAAAAAATTATATTTTGATAGTGTTTGATGTAATGAATCTATTGATATATTTTTCATTTTAAACAAAAATCATTTGGACTGCTAAAATTGCATTAGAAATTTTATATATTATATTTAACGGTCTAAATTTAACGCATTTTCAATACATTTTTAACAGTATAAATGATTTTTGTTTAGAATGAAAAATAGATCAATAGATTCATTACATCAAACACTATCAAAATATAATTTTTTTAAATTTTTTTATAATTTTTTAAATAGCTAAAATTGACCACATGAGAAGCTGCTGTGTAAAAAAACACAGCAGCCCCCTCAACCCTTCCTTTCATAGAGTTTTACCCTTTCATACTTCTTTCTTCTTTTAGATGTGTGATTTATTGTTTTAAATTTGCATGTTGTAGCATTATCTCTAGTGCAACAAATGTGCTTGTCATTAGTGCAACAAATGGGCCCGAGGCAATTTATTAGATGTAGGATTTTTTTTTTCATTTTAATAATTTACAAACTTCTTTTTAAAATATTTTATTATTATATTTATCATATTATGATTTAAAATATTAACACAATTTTATTTATATATATATTATTTTTGTTTTGCGCATATAGATAATAAATTTCTAACCCATGTTGATAAAGATTTATCATTATTATTATTATTATAGAATATATCATAATAATAACAATTAATAATACACATTATTATATGAAAATTAAATAAAAATAAATTATCACATTATAATAAGTCAAAATTTAAAACTCATCAAAATAATATTAAATTAAAATAAATAATTATTAATTTAATAAAATTTATATAAAAGTAAATAAATTAAAATAGTATAAATTAAAAATATAAGTGAATATAATTATGATTTAAAATATTATCATAATTTTATTATTTAATTTTATTTATATATACATTATTTTTGTTTTGAGCATATAGGTAATAAATTCCTGACCCATGTTGATAAAGATTTATCATTATTATTATTATTATTATTATTATGGAATATATCATAATAATAGTAATTAAAAATACACATTATTATACAAAAATTAAATAAAAATAAATTATCATATTATAATAAGTTAAAATTTAAAACTCATCAAAATAATATTAAATTAAAATAAATAATTATTAATTTAATAAAATTTATATAAAAGTAAATAAATTAAAATAGTATAAATTTAAAATATAAGTGAATATAAATAATGATAAAAAATTTGAATTGAGCTATATATATATATATAACATATATGATTTTATTTTATTTAATTATTTACTTTTTATTTATAAAAATTAAATTAAATTTAAAAAATAAAATAAAATAATTAACATTAAACTAATTAATATTAACCGATTAATACAAAATAAAAATTTAATTATTTTCGATTTAATTTTGATTTAATCGATTCTATTTTGGTTGAACTCTGATCCTCTGATCTTTTGTCTTTATAAATTCTTTGATCGGATCAGATTTGAGAATATTGTATCAATCAAAATCTCTCAGCTGAGATATTGAGAATGAATTTTTTTCAATTTTTAATTTTCTTAGTTGAAAAAAAAAATTAATTATGCACTTCTTATTTATTATTTTTTAAAAATCATATTATTTAATATACCAATTAAATTTTATTTAATTATTTATTAAATTGCTATAGTTTTCTTAATGGAAACCAGATTGCATTCTAGTGAGATGGAACATGTTTGAAAATTACTTGAAATTTATTGTGGTATTGATGTCATTTGTGATGGTGATGGAAGTTAAGGGTGTAAATAACTCAATTTATTCGTGAGTTATTCGAATTCAATTTATAAAATATTTAAATTTATCGAGTCGAACTCAAGCTCGAGTAATTCAAATAATGAGTTGAATCGAATTTGAATTGGCTCACAAGCTTAATTAAATATTGAAATTTTATGTCATTTTAAATATATTTTATATTATAAATAATAATTTATAAGTTTAATTCGAGATTCAATATGATATTAATAAATAAGTTAATTTTTTTTTTTTTTTATATCAATCGAGTTTAATCAAATCAAGTTTGAGTATTTTGAGTATTTGTTTGAGTCGAGTTTGAGCATTCAAAATGAGAACGTGATCAAGCTCGAATTAAGTTTTTTAATAGATTCGAGCTCGAGCTCAATACTATTTTGACTTGACTTGATTCAATTACACCCTTAATGAAATTGGTGGTTTATGTTTCATTGTAACACCCATCATTTACCTAAGTAATCCTTGAATATATTTATGTGTACAAAGTTTATTCTTTTCAATTGCTTAATTAATTAATCTCGAAATAAATATAAATAATTACTTATAAATTATTTTGGATAATGATAGAAAATGAGTATGGAAAATTTGTGAGAAATATTGATTGAGATATTGAAAGTGCGTGAGAAAATGCTAAGTGTTAAAGAATTGAGAATTTGAGTTTTCAGCGAAATTCTGTGAAAACTGGGTTAAGGGTTTCCAGCCGGCACTGGTGAGCTGACCTTGCGAAGAGGCAATGGCGAGCTGGCCTTGCGAAAAGGCAATACCGAGATGGCCTTGCGAAAAGGCAATGCCGAGCTGGCCTTGCGAAGAGGTCTTGCCGAGCTGGCCTCGCGAAGAAGAAGTGCGATGTGAGATAGCGAAGAGGAATATGCGAGCCGACAATACGAACAGGCATTGGAGAGCTGGGAATAACAAAGAGGCATGTGTGGGCCGGCAATGCGAAGAGGCATGTGCGAGCCGGTATATGCAAACTGGCTAAGGCGAGCCAACAATGCAAAGAAACATTGCCGAGCTGAGATTGGCAAGCTGGGTCTGGTGAGCCGGCAATTGGCGAGCTAGACCAACAAATTGAATTTTGGCGAGGCGGGACGAGTAAGTGCACAGTAACCGGGATTTGCAATTTAGGCAGTAGCCTATTTATAAGCCGCAGCGTGAACACTTAGCCATTTCTTTCTTTTCAACGTTCACAGCGAGTTTCTTGTTGCTCTAAAATCGAACACTGTTCATCGTCTTCTTCATCAGATTTTCACATTTTTTCACCGAAATTTTCTGGAGAAATTTGTAGAAATCATATATATATATACCTGTGTTCATCCTTTCCTGCCCTAGCTCGTGAAGAGAGGAGCTAGAAAAGTGGCAGCGGCAGCAAAGAAAAATTCTGCCGTGAGCACCATTTGAGGTATATGTTTATTTATTGATTTTTATTGATTAAATAGATAGTATTTGTGTGGAAATGAATGGGTTTAGAATTATTTTACCTAGATTAACTCTAAATAATGAAAATCCCTAAATTATAGGGTTTATGAGAAACTTTGAATATTGAATTGATGAATTAGTGATGAGATTTTTGAATTGATGATAGAATTAGTTAATTGAGTATAAAAGAACACGAAATTGATGAACAAATTTATGTGAAATTGTAGATTGTGGAGATTGAGTCGTCAAAGTAGCCAAATTATGGATTTTTGAGGAAATTGGTGAGATTGGCTAAGCAATTGATTGTTGGAAAGTTAAGGTGAGTTCTACATGCATCATTTGAATTGCCAAATTGATAAAAACTGATTGTTGGACACCATTTGGGAAAAACCCCAATGGG
>CANXYC010750454.1:0-16292 GCA_948193065.1 Aleurites moluccanus | reverse complement strand
TCATATCTTTTATGCATCAAATGTATTTCTATCATCATATATCATTCACACTATACACATTCATCATTTTAATGCTAAGTTATGAATTTCCAAACACTTAGCTCAATATTCCATACCAAACATACACAAATTCTCAAGTATATTTTCAAATCACTTATACCATTCAATCTTTCCACATTTAAACTTACACATTTCAATCATTTAAGCCATTATACTATATTCAAATCTTACTTCCTCATTTGCATTTGCCTAACACCTTAAAGAAGTAAAGTCTACATAGTTATATTTTAATGGAAATCATTCCATTCTTTCATTTTTCAACTCCATTCAATTATACAACATATATAAACACCAAATGCATATCACTCATTCATTTAAACCTATTAAACATCAAAGCACTAAGGCATTATCCACACTTCACTATTTCGGCCAAACTAAGTTTTTCTCCAAATGAATTCATTTCAAACATTTAGCTGTCAATTCATATTAAACACATCAAATATACATCATTCATACCTTTAAAACCATTAAACACCAAAAATCAAACATCATATTCATCACCATTAGTTTCGGCAAAAACAAAACATTAACCAAATGGATTTTTTTCCTTCATTTGACCACAAATTCATATCATACACATCATTTGGACATCATTTAAACCAAAAGAATCATCAAAATCATACTTTGATTCAAAGTTCTTCCTATTAGGGTTTCAATCCATCTTTTTGAATTTCATCCATTCAAAATGTGTTTTAACCACTAATAATCGTCAAAGAACACCTTACAATCATATTTGAATCAAAAGAATTACAAAACCATTAACTTACCAAAAGTTCTTCAAAATTTCAAAGCTTTGATTCTTAGCTTTTACAAGTTTTTCCTTGAAATCTAAGGTTATATTTGTGTTTAGGCTAATGGAATTGATATGTTTCCATCCAAAAATGGAAGAAAATCATAAGCTTTGGTGTATCCCTAAAGTGGCCGAAACTATGGTGGAGAGAAAGAGAAAATTCTGAACATATAATGCTTAAGGAATATAACAATGGTGAAGTGGTGGGAAAAATCCACCTAAATATCAAAGGTTTGATTCCATACATTAGGCTTATGATAAAAATGGTGAAACCTAGTCATCCAACTATTCATCATTCTTACTTTTATATTATTAGTTAATCAAAGTCAACAAAGATGGCTTACATGTACATTTGATACACCAAATCCAAAACCAAAGCTAATAATCCTATATTTTGAGCTTATGATAGGAATTGTGAAACCTATTCATCTAACCATCCATTTCTTCATCATTTAATCCAATGGTTAGATTTAATAAAGCCTAAAATGATGCCATAGCATTGCCTATACCATATAATTCTATATCTCAAAGGAAAATACCATATTGTCCTTAGTTCAATCGAACCACCTTAATTGAGCAGCTTACCGGGCATTATTTTCAATCGAGTTTATTTTTCCAACAAAACTTCAAATAAATTAAATAACATCATTTTCATGTCCTAATTTTCTTTTCTACCTTTAAATATCATGTTTATTTCCATAAAATTCGAAGGGGATGTGAAATGATCATTTTACCTCCAGTTCACCAAAAATTGAGTTTTTCCCGATCTCTTCCTAACAGCCTTTAAAGCACTTTTACATGTGTAAAACTTTCTAAAACATGTATAAAAATTCAATTCAAGCATAAACATGCATATTACATATCATATAAACAAATGCAAAACCCTCTGGGTTTACCCTTTTTAAAGCTTAAGTTCTAAACCTTTAAACTGGGGTGTTACACATAATTTTATTTGAGAATGGTTAAATTAAGTTTAAGAACTATCTAAAAAAGCTTTAGAGAGTCTTTAATTATAAGAATTTGATATGGATAATGTTGGGTAAGGAAAACCCTAAATTTGTGATTTATTGAAATGTATTAGGCTTGGAGCATTAAAATGTTATTGAGTTGATTTAGAGCTTAATAGAGTTTTATGAGCTTTGGTTTGGATTATTGCTTTAAGGAGGTGAGTTATGTATATGTGCTTTGTATGTATTTGCGTGTGTGTGTATATATATATATCTTGATACCATTATTGTACTTAGGAGTTGGCATTGCTACCCATTCCTTTGGAACCAACTTATTATTATAATATAAACCGATTATTCTAAAATGTTCAATGATTAATAAGAACCTCTGTTGCAAATATTTGTCTTCTGAACCAAATAAATGACATTGTCAGAATGCCTTCCCTATGAGGAACATATCATATGACTATGTGTACCAGTGATATGACTGATAAATTCAAAGTATCAGGGTCATTCTTATAATGGATAAAGTTTCTCGAGACATGTGTTAGCGCAAGCACATATACTCTATATAGAGATCGTGTACTCTTGTTTTGTTTATCGATGTCGTTAGACTCCTGTTCTATTTTTCTATTGTTCTGATATCTATATTGTTTATCCTACATATATATATGTATTTATGATGTGTCATTTCTTGTAGGTACTTATGACCTCTAATTTTTTACCACCGTATTATGATCTCTGATTCTGATTCTAATATGTAAATGATCTTTGATTATTAGACCCCTGTTCTGTTTTTCTATTGTTCTGATATCTATATTGTTTATCCTACATATATATATGTATTTATGATGTGTCATTTCTTGTAGGTACTTATGACCTCTAATTTTTTACCATCGTATTCTGATCTCTGATTCTGATTCTAATATGTATATGATCTTTGATTATTAGACTCCTGTTCTGTTTTTCTATTGTTCTGATATCTATATTGTTTATCCTACATATATATATGTATTTATGATGTGTCATTTCTTATAGGTACTTATGACCTCTAATTTTTTACCACCGTATTCTGATCTCTGATTCTGATTCTAATATGTATATGATCTTTTATTATATATATTTTGATATATGTAATGTGAACTATGTTTGTTATATATGGATAAAGACAACACTCTGAACCTCTGATATGATTCTGAACCTCAGATATGGCATATGCATAATTCATTGAGTTGAAATATCACTCTCTTTCTGTTGTGGTTTTCAGGTGCTAGAGTTGTGGTCTAGAAACCGAAGATAAAGATACTTGACGTCATTCTCCAAGAAGCTAACTAGAAGTATAGACTCTTATTATTTTGCATATTTTTTTATTATTTACAAATGTAATCCTCTTAGAGCTCCACAATAGTTAAATGGTTGTAATTTTTTTTGGGTTATCACTTGTTCATTTTGGATAGATGACCTTATTTGCCTTTGATCCATAGTAAACAAGTTGATTATATTTTGGATGGTTATATTACAAGTTGAGGATGTTTATGATTTGGATTTGATCCATAGCAAAAATGCAAAGTGAATAGTAATTAGTGGTTCGACCAAATAAAGGAGATTTACAAATTATTTTAAAACTTCAATTTTACAATTTTTCCATATAGAATGATGTACAAGGAACTCATCTATACCAACCAATTAGCAAAAAAATTTTCCAATCTCCTAAAACAATTACAAAAGGCAAAATGTACAATTATGCATTTCTTCAATATCTACACCAAAACTATCACGATCCGACCCTATTGGACATGTGACCGACTCTAGGGAATGGGAAAGCATAAGGTTTCCGAAACCCGTAGCAAGCCTGACTTACTACTAAACGATAAAACTGCAATATGACAATTATAACTATCATAAAGCAAGGGCTAAGGGTCTGCTTGTCATGTAGAATCTGAGCAAAAATATCAAAATTTTATCACTTAGGGCTATCATCCATATAGCATTATCAACATCAGATTTCTGCTTAACAAATAATAAACAGAACTATGACTAATCTAACACTGAATATAACAATGCGGAGTTCTAATGAATTTAATATAATGAATATGAAATAATTACATAACAAAATAAAATAACTTCTCCGCCTGAGGAATAAGGGGCAGGAAATACTCAACTTAAAAACTTAATCTTTTTAAGCTCGACCCAGAACCTGGAAGAAAAAAAATATTGGAACAAGAGTGAGCGTTCGACTCAATGAGCTGATATAAATTAATTTAGCATACAGCCATTTATTAATCTATATAAATTGCCACATTACACACAATCATCCATAAACAGACATAACATCCATGATGGAAATGGTTCACAGAATCCAACCTCATTTATATTTTCATTTATGGTAATTGGGGAACTGACCCCTCCCTTGACTCTCTTAAAATCCAACTATGTGACCATGGCGATACTAACTCAAACCAGACATCCCTATACTCTCTTATCCATGTCCAGAGACCATGGTGAGACCATTCTCTAACCAGAAAATCCATGTAATAAACGTCATCATCATCATCATCATATCATAGTATGTTATATCATTAATGTTTTATATATTAGTATAGTTGGATTCTACATCATCATATTTTCCATCGCAACCTCATACAAACATATCATTCAACATCATATAATATGACGTAAACATACATCATGATTCTAAATCTAATACAATAGTGATAGCTTATATACATATATATTTATATTCATTCAATGCTTACATGTCATGCTTAGATGCATAGTTAAATTGAAATATATCAATTCACAAACTTGACGACCATCAAATTGGTTATCTCCCACGGAGCGCCTCCTGACGACAATAAGGAATACATCTAAAATACATGAACCACATATGAGATTTATTAGAATAATACTCAAATACTGAATCAGAAATATAAAAAACAAATTTCAAGAATTTGCCAAAGTTTTGGCAGAACCTCCCCTAAAATAGGACATAACCTCCTGAAACAAAAATAACAACACTTCTAATAATTAGTCCATCGGCCCAAATCTAATACAACCATATCAATTGACCCTTTTGGGTCTCCATCTCAACAAACATATTTATAATAGTCTAATTAACACCCCAATCCAACTCTACTCATTATCCCATCAAATGAAAGTTAATCTTGACATCCAATTAATTCTATTTATTTAATCCGTAAAATTTTATCAACTGTATATAATCTCAAAAATACTAATTCAATACTAATATTAGTCAGTAATTAAATCCATAAAATAATTAATTTAATAATTATCCTTCGATTTACTATATCTCAAAATAAATTCTCGACATATTTTAATTGCCTTAAAATATTTAAAACAATACCATCATCAAAATATTTTTATCTCAATAATCTATTTATCAAACTTTAATAATTATCTTAATTTAATCTCTTTTATAGATTTAATTTAATCACCTACTTCATTAAATTACTCCACAATAATTTAACTTTTCAGTATCTAAATTTCACAAATATCGTCCATATAATTTCCATAAAAATTTCAAATCAATATAATAAATTTATCTTAATTCTTATATTCAATAAAAATACAGTTACTGATAATTCACTGCCCAAAAATTCTACAACCAATGTCAAACTCAATTATTTTTTCCATAAATGATGTCTAAATAATTTCCTTAATAACTCTAAATAATGTAAAATAATTTATCCTCTCAAAATAAATACAGTTATCAAATTCTAACTGCCTAAATTCTCTAATACCAATATAAATAAACAACCATTTTCAAAAATTTGTCTCCAAATAATCCCTAAATAATTAATAAATAATTTCAGAATAAATTTAAACCTATTTACTCGAAATTTGTCAGAAATCTACGCTTGTCCAAATTTTCAATCCCAGCTTCGGTCTTTGATTGGAAAAAAAAAATGGTGTCATTGGAAAGCTTATGAAAATAGGAGTTCAACAAAATTGGAGTTACCGAAATTGGCCGTCGAAATTGGTCGAAATTCACCATAGAAAGTTTGGTGATTTTATTTTCTGATCTCCTTTTCTGAAAATATTAGGTGGCAAGTTGGGTATAAAAAAAAAGCTGGGATCAAGAAAAAATCATACGAACAAGAATCACACAATTTGGAGTTCAAATGAGAGAGTTATAACCATTTGAATTTTTTATCAACATGATCATGAGAGCTATTTTGAACAGAAATAACTCCTTCCCTAGTAATCATAATTGAGCAAGATTAGTGCCTATAAACTCTCTTTATGGCAGGCCACACGATAGTATAGGAGGTGTCGACCACCTCCCTCCGGTTAGGCCGAAATCGACGCCGGAAATAAGATCTCTTCCTCTTCTTCTTCTTCTTTTTCTTCTTCTTCCCTTCTTCACGTTTCTAGCAGATTGCTGGCAGCCAATTCGAGGCTGCCATATAGCAATCTCTAATTGAACCTATTTATTTCTATTTTTAATTTTATTTATTGATTTATTATTTTTAAAAATTTGTAGAAAAATAATTTTAAGTTCAAAAATTATAAATAAATAGTTAATAAAATCCTTATAAAATGTATTTTATTTTAACATATTAAAACTTTGAAAAATAATATATTTCAAATTTAATAAATATTATTTAAATATTTAAACATAAATTTAATTTCTAAAAATTCTTAAAAATAATAATAATAATAATAATTAAAATAATTTATTTGACTAAATAAATGAGTATAAGATTTAAATTATTAAATAATACATAATAATATGACACAAATTAAAATTAAAATTAATTTTGAAAAATACATTTCCCTTTTACTTTTTAAATATTTATTTCTTTGAAATATAATAAATCCCAAAAATACTTTTATATTCATTATTTTAATTAAATATTCATAAAATAATTATTATTTATAATAAAATATTTTTTTTAATATTTTAAAAATATGGGTATTACAATTGGTTTTATTTTCCGATCTCGTTTTCTGGCAAACATCAAGTGGAAAATTAGGTATCAAAAGAAAACTGGGATCAAGCAAAATCACAGGAACAATAATCACTCAATTTGGAGTTCTAATAAGAAAGTTATGACCATTTGAATTTTTTGATCAACATGGTCATGGGAGTTATTTTGAATAGAAATAACTCCTTACCTGGTAATCAGAATTGGGTAAGATTGGTGCCTATAAACTCTCTTTATGGAAGGCTACACGATAGTATAGGAGGTGTCGACCACCTCCCTCCGGTTTGGCCGGAATTGGATATGAATGATTTTATAATAAATACAAATATATACTAATTTTGCAATATAAATATGAATGATTTTACAATAAATGACTTTTGAATTTATTTGAGGTTGTACACTATTTTATTTAATACAAATCAAGCCATATTTATAGGCTTGAAGGAAAAAAGAGTCGTTTAGATTTCTTTTTCCTCAATAAATGCACCTGAAATTTCGCTTCAATGGGTGAGTCGCGCCCGCCACTCTCATCTGGCTCGATAAAGAGTAAATTTGAATTTCATCAAATCGCGCCTGTAACTTGGATTTGTAGCGCCCTCAACCAACACGTCACTAAGCATGTGAAGCTTCTGTTACTTTTGAACTTGGTTGAATTAAATTTCATGCCCGTGACTAGTCTTGTCATTCCTACGATTATGTCTAGTCGCACCCGTGACTAGATGATTTGCACCCGCAACTAAAGAAACACTGTTCATCTGATGCTTGTGGATATTTTGAGATATTCTAAATTTAATTTCGCGCCTGCAAATAAACTTGTCACTCCCGCATCTTCACCTAGTCGCACCTGCGACTGGAGAGACACTGTTCATCTTGAGGCTACTGGATGTTTTTAGAAATTCTCAATTTAATTTCGTGCCCGCGACTGGAATGTGTTACGCCCGCAACCTAAAGCTTTTCAAGGCTGCGACTGACTTTGTCGCACCTGTGATCAATCTTGTTCCTAAAATTGGACCTGCAACTACAAGTGGTCACGCTCGCGACACGTCAACATCCTGCAACACTTTAGAGAAATACTTGAAAAATCTTGTACATAATCAAACAAACACATTAGTCTATTAATTTGGTGTTTGTAGCCATCAAAATATATATAATGAAGACACTAAGGTCTAACAATGAAATATGATTTTTTTTAAAAAAATATTTCAAAAATATGGGTATTACAAAAATCATCAATAATTAAGCTTCTAATGGATATAATTAATCATAATTTAGCCTAATTATGAATTATAGATAGTTAATTTAGAGTTTAGCACTTTATATATTCAATTAGGGTTTGAAAATTAGGGATTTTTGTCAAATTGAGATAATTGATGCAATTGGTTGATACATACACATAATTCATCATCTAAAACATCTATTTAACTTAAAAGGAAAAAGCAAAACATCATTTTACCTCAATATGATAGGTAAGCCGAAATCCTCTTTCAATTAACTCTTAATATTCTTTTGGTTTTCTTGATGAAAATGGTATGAAACTAGGTTAAGTTAGGTGAAAACTCAAGTTTTCTTATGGTTTTCTTTAGAATTTTGGCATGAAAATAATGGAGAAATAGATTAGGTATATCGGCCAAACAAGGAGAAGAAGAAGAAAAGAAATGTGTGGGAAAAATGGTTAAGTGCTATATTTATAGATGGAAGTTTCAAAACTGCACATTTGCCCCAAAATATTAGGTATTTGCACTTTGTAATTAATTATGTAAATTCTGTTTAGAATCAAATATCAGTGTGAGAAATGAAATAGTTTATTTGGGATTGTTCTATCATTTAATATTACTTTGGGTCTGATTTTGAGTTTTAGACAATGAGTGTCCAAAAAAATCCCTAAAGTTGCACTTATTAATGGTTTTGTCATTCTATTGATTTTTCATCATCCATAATACTTTTCCATTCTTTATTTTTACCAATAAATAATATTATTTTAGTTCTCCTATTACCTATATATCTATATTCAATAACTTTAGATTTGATACAGTATTAACTCTTTAGGTTGTGTAATATTTTTTATGTTTTTGGACCGGTACTTTAAAGAACTGTCTGGAAACTGTGTCAAAACTCTAAAGTGTTATATTCTACCCCTCTTCAAAAAAATTCAACTTTGAATTTACTTTCAATACATACCTCGCTACCTAAACAAGTGCAGATACTTAGCACATATCTCCTGCTCACTTTCCCATATACAGTCCTCCATTGATTGATTTCTCCATAATACATTCACCATCAGAATTTTCTTGTTGCATAGTTGTTTAACTTAATGATCGATTATTTTCACAAGTACTTCCTCATATGGCAAGTCTTCCTCGATCTCAATATCATATGGTTCCAGTACATTTGACGGATCTGATACATAATTGCGGAGCATCGATATGTGGAACACTGGATGTACGTGGCTTTAACTAGGTGGAAAACAAAGCAAAAATGCATAATGAACAGTAACTAGTGGTTCGGCCAAATGGAGGAGATTCACAAATGGTTTTCAAACTTCAATTTTGCAATTTTTACATATAGAATGATGTTTAAGGAACTCACTTATACCAACCAATTAGCCAAAATTACTTCCAATCGCCCAAAACAATTACATAAGGCAAAATATACAATTATGCCTTTCTTCAATATCTACACCAAAACTATCACCAATTAAGCTTCTAATGAATATAATTAATCATATTCTAGCCTAATTGTGAATTATAAATAGTTAATTTAGAGTTTAGCACTTTACATATTTAATTAGGGTTTGAAAATTGGGGATTTTTGTCAAATTGAGCTAATTGATGCAATTGGTTGATACATACACTAAATTCATCATCTAAAACATCTATTTAACTTAAAAGAAAGAAAAAAAAAACATCATTTTACCTCAATATGATGGTATCACGACCCACTTTTGGGTCGCGATGGTCCTAGGGTACGGGAGACTTAAGGTCACTGGAAACTCATAGAACCCATAAATATGTCACGACCCAACTTAGGAGCCTCGACGGTCCTAGGGTACGGGTATTGCCTAAGCTATCAGTACCACGAAGAACCCAAATAATTGTACTATATGGCATGCAATTCAATAACAAGCTTAATATAGTTTGACAATTCCATAAAAATTTGGGCAGCATCTCCTCTATATAAGGATCATGCCCAGCTGAAAAACAAGCAAATAAGCACTTCCAATAATCTTTATCAACAATCAACTCATATCTCAATCATCAATGATCCCTCTGGATCTCCAATATCAACTCATATATATATATATATACATTTGTATCTCTGTATCTCAAACTTTATCCATGCATAGCATAATACTCATATGCAAAATCATAAACAAATAATCATACACATATACATGCCCCTATTTACTTTACAGTACCATAGAACCTCTATACTGTACAAATATTTACAAATGCCTTTGGGACTGGAATATTACATGTCACTGAACAGTACAATTCCAAGGCGAGAATAAGAGGTGCCTATGGAATTCGGGCCTCACTGCTGACCTGAAAATGATAACCACTGAAGGGGGTGAGTATAAAAATACTCAGTGAATCCATAAGTATAAAAATGCAGTAAATGCTCAATAATTCCATTATTACCCATATATGGCCTGTAAAATCAATATAAGATAACAAGTGAAGAATATAACAAATATTCATGATATAAAATAACAGGTGAAGAATATGACCAGTATCTGTATCAATATTCATATAATTATATATGTAATTATTCATATGAGTATTCAAACAAAATCCAGTGCAAGAGTCAACGCATATATGATATTACAGGCTAGGGGCCAATGAAAAATATATTTGTATAATAATAGCACTATCGTGCAAAAATCCAGTGAACGTAAGAGGGATCAGCTCTTACGGCTAGAGAACATGACCACCCTCTCCAGCAAGGGTCCAATGATTACCAGTGTGCACACGGTCAATGGACTTTTTTCCACTATACCATCGAGATAGTCCTGTTATGATATCATATGAGTATGTCTCCATTTAACTACAAATATAGCATATTTATATTTCATATAGCTGTAGAACAATCATATATATCTATATGAAGAATAATAGAACAAATTTAGAAGATGTTAAAAATATGCCCGGCGGGGCCCAGTTCCGCTGCCGCAACTGGCACTCGCCATTACAGGTCCGTTTTGGGATTTTTGAATAGTTTCTGGTTAAGTATGTTACCAATGGAATTAGGTGGACCATGAGGTACCGTTTCGAAGCTTAGGTCAAGACTAGATGATTGGGCCAAGTGGTGACCCAATTGCCTTTTTGGATTTCATTTTATAGACAATCAAAGTTTAGGTCGTTTCGGCGGGCTTATTTACGAGCCAATTTGCACTGTTTGGGATTTTGGGTATCAAACTCAATTTTATTGGCTCAAATGAAATATTATATCATATATGATGCAAATCATGCATGATCATACTTAAGGACTCACCTTTTATGCAATTTAACCACTTAAGCCCCCAATCTACTGTTCAAGGCCCTAGTCAGCCTGTCGTCCGACACTCCGGGTTGGAGTTTTTGACGGTTCACCTATTTTCACATATAACACTCCTGTAAGATATAAATACATCACAAAACACATTATTCACATAAACAGACATCAAGCATACACTGTATGCAATATCCATCTCACATTGCATAATATCATACCATTTTCATACCTTTATGAAATAACACATACCTATTACCTTAATTAACTCACCTTACACATGTTCATCACTTATATATCATATTATAAACTCATATTTACTTAATTCACTATTTCATATCAAACAAACACCATTATTCAAGTTCACCTTTCAAGCACTCACATCAATAATCTTTTACATATTTAAACCTATATATTTCCATTACTTATACTATTAAACCATATTCAAACTTTACCTTTTAATTTGCATTAACCTAACACATTAAACTAACAAACTCAATATTGTTCAACCTAAATGGAATTCATTCCATTCATCCATTTTTCAATGCCATTCAATTATACAACATTAATACATATCAAATGTATATCATTCAATCATTTAAACTTATCAAACACTAAAGCATCAAACCATACTTATGATTCATCACATTCGGCCAAACCAAGTTTCCTTCCAAATGAATTCCTTTCCATTATTTAACCATCAATTCATATTAAACACATCATTCAAGCCTTTTAAACCTATTAAGCACCAAAATCAAACACTTTGGTTCTTCATCATCATTTCGGCCACTTTGAAATTCAATTCAAATGAATTTGTTTCGATCATTCAACCACTAATTCATGCTATATACATAAAAGAAACATCATTTAAATCAAAAAATCCATCAAAACAACACTTTGATTCAAAGTTCTTCCTATTAGGGTTTTCATCCAAATTTTTGAATTCTATCCATTCAAAACATGTTTTGATTACTAATAAACATCAAGGAACATCATACAAACATAATTGAATCAAAAGAATTCTAAAACCAACTACTTACCAAAAGTTCTTCAAAATCTTCTTTAAATAATTTGTAACTTTTTCAAGTTTTTCCTTGGATTCTATGGTTATATTTGTATTTAGGATGATGGAATTAACATGTTTTCATCAAAGATTGAAAGAAAACAATAAGGAATGGTGGTGTTCATGCTTGGCCGAAATGCACAAATGGAGGAGAGAGAAGTTGGCTGCAATTTTTGGCTAAGAAAGATGATGAACAATGAAGGGGTGGGAAAAATCAAGTTAAATATCAAAGGTGTAATCCTATGCTTAAGGTATATGGTACTTATGGTGAAACCTAGCCATCCAACCATTCATTTCTTCATCTTTTCATCCAATGGTTAGATTTAATCAAATTTTAAAATGATATTATAAGGTTACATACACTATATAACTCCATATTGCAAAGGAAAAGACCAAAATAGCCTTAGTTCAAAAGAAGCACCTCAATTGAGCAACTTGCCGGGAACTATTTTTAACCGGATTTAATTCTCCAACAATTATTCAAATAAACTTAATAATATCATTTTTCATGTCCTTAAATTCTTTTCTACCTTCAAATATAGTGTTAATTCCATAAAAACTCGAAAGGGGTGTGAAATGACCATTTTGCCCCCAGTTCACCAAAAACTCAAAATTACCCGATTTTGTCCTAACTGCCTTTAAACCACTTCTATGCATAAAGTTACTTCATATAACATGCATATCTATCATTTTCATGCATAAATACATAATATTAACCAATTCAAAAGAAAGAAAAAATTTCCCCCTAAGTTCCCCTTTCAAGGTTCAAGTTCGGTTATAGGTGAGGTGTTACATTCTACCCCCCTACAAATAAATTTATCCCCGAATTTACTTTAAGGCTATAGGGTGGAAAAATAACATGACTCGTCAAATAGGTGGGGTTACTTATATTTCATCTCAATCTTACTTTTCTCAAGTACTTTCTTTTATACTTCTGCTGTATCACAATACTTTGACCATAGGAATACTCTTATTTCTAAACTGTCTAATCCAATGGTTCCCCAATCTGTACGGGAATTTCTTCATATGATAATACTTCATCAATTTTAATCTCTTAAGGTTGAAGTACATGGTTACCCACTATGAACTGTGCATCTTTTCTCTTTGAATCTATATAGTTCTTCTGTCTGCTAAATGTAGTCTTTATACTTTCTTGTGTAATAGGAACTTTCTCCATTATTTCTCTTATCAAATCTGACCCCTCTAACTGCTTCTTATTCAGTTCCATCTAATATACAGATGATCTGTATTTTCTTCCATTTAAAGTTTCATATGGTACCATTCCAATAGTTGAATGGTAGTTATTATTGTAGACAAACTCCATTAATGGTAAGAAATGATCCCAATTGGCATTTAAATTCAGTATATACAATCTTAATATATTCTTCAATATCTGAATAATCCTCTCAATCTGTCCATCTGTTTCAAAATGAAATGTTGTGCTGAACTGTAATATAGTTCCCAATACCTCTTGGAATTTCTTCCAAAAATCTGGAGGTAAACTGAGTACCATTATCAAATATGCTTACTGATGATACCTCATGTAACCGTACAATTTTATCCATATAGAGATGGGCACACTGTGCATCTGTGTATGTTGTCTTTACTTCAAAAAAATGAACTGGCTTTATCAATCTATCCACAATCACCCATATTGAGTCATACCCCTTTCTGTGATCTAGGCAAACTTACCACAAAATCCATTGTCACTTGGTTCCACTTCCACTCTGGTAGCTGAATCTCTTGAAGAAAACCCGAAGGTTTTTGATATTCAAATTTCCGCTTGCTGACAGGCTAAGCACTTTGAAACAAACTTTACTACATCCCATTTCATGTTAGGCCACCAATAAAAATTCTTTCAAATCATGGTACATTTTTGTTGCCCCTGGGTGGACTATATAAGGATAGTAATAAATCTCTTTCATAATCTGTTCTTTATACCCTTTAACATCAGGAATATACAATCACCCTTTATGTTTTAACACATTTGTCATAATAGAAAAATTAAGAGCCTTACCATTTTTAACTAAGTCTCTGATCTTATCATATTGTGAATTCTCATTCTGGGAGTTCTTTATCTCATCTATGAGCAATAACTTCACCTAAAACTGTGCTATCAATACCATTTCCTGTCCCTGTGATTCCAAATCCAAAGTCAAACCATCAGCCATTAATTCCCGCAATTCTTGTACCAGTAGTCTTTCTGTAGCAGTCACATGGGATAGACTTCCCATTGATTTTCTACCAAGGGCATCTGCTACCACATTTGCTTTCCCAGAGTGATACAAAATCTGACAATCATAGTCTTTTAACAATTTAACATATTTTCTCTGCGTCAAATTTAGTTCCTTTTTGCTACAGGATGTACTATAAACTTTTATGATAAGTGTAAATCTCACATCTCACCTCATACAAATAATGCCTCTATATCTTTAAAGCAAAGACCACTACTGTCATTTCTAAATCATGGGTGGGATGTTTCACCTCATGTTTCTTTAACTGGCAGAAAGTATAGGTAATCACTTTTCTGTCCTAAATCAAAATACAACCCAAGCAAATTCTTAAAGCATTACAGTATATAACAAAGTTGCCTGCCTCTGAAGTAAGTATCAATTCTAATGCAGTGGTCAACAGATCTTAAGAGTCTGGAAACTCTTTTCACATTCATCATTCCATTGAAATTTCACCTATTTCCAAGTCAACTTTGTCATTGGTGCAACAATTCTAAAGAAATCTTTAACAAATCAGCAATAATACATTACTATACTCAGGAAACTCCTGATCTCAATAACTGTAGTGGGACGTGGCCAATTTGCAACAGTTTTAACTTTCTGTGGATCCACCTTTATCCCATCTTTGGTCACAACATATCTCAAAATATACCCTCTGTCAATCAGAACTCATGCACCGGATTCCATTAGAACTCCGAAGTTAAACATGCTTGAGTGAGAGTAGTACTAAGATGGGTGACCTCTCGGGAAGTCCTTGTGTTGCATCCTTCTAATTTTACATTCAGAGAATTCTTGCATACAGCTGATTATCTCTAAATAACAACAATGTGATTCTGAGATGTTCTTCATATTCCTCTCTGCTCCTAGTTCTGAAGGCTGTCTTTGTAATGTGTTCCCTTTGTTCAATTGCCTGTAATCTATACACATTCTCAGTGTTTTTCTTTCTTTTCTTTTTTTTCTTTTTCTCTTCTTTCTTTTTTTTCATATATTTTATTTTATTATTTTTCTTTTCTTTTCTTTTCTCTCTTTTTTTTTTTAAACAAACAACGCTGATGCTCTCCATGTGAACTACTAGTCCGGATAAAACTCTTGTCACACAACTCCTGTAACTACTTTTTTTCAACTCCTTTAGCTTTAGTGGTGCCATCCGATATGGTGGAATAAATATGGAATCAGTACCAGGATATATTTCAATCTCAAATTCAATCCCCCTCTCTGGTGGCAGTCCTGGAAGATCATCTGGAAATACATCTATAAATTTTTTTACCATAGAAATCTGTTCTAACTCTCTCGATGCTCCCTGTAGTGTTAATCACTATTGTTAAGTAAATAATATACCCCTTTCTCATCAATCTCTCTGTCTGTACTATAAACACTAACCCTGATATATATAACTGTTAACCTCTCCCTGAAATGAAAACTTTTCCTGTTCATCGGGTGGAAACTTTATTCTTTCTAATGCACAATCAATGGTATCTTTATGATCAGTCAACCAATCTATACCCAGGATAATATCAAATTCCAATATAAGTAACTCAATTTATTCAGCAGGTAAAGATCTATCACAGATTCTCATGTCACATATATCATACTTATGCTCTATAATAACTGTATCTCTCATTGGTATGGCTATTTCTAAAGGCACATGTAAAGGTTTTCTACCAAATCCCTAATTCCTAAAAGAATGGATTGCACTCAAATCAAATAACACAAAAGCTACTATTTTATGCTTAGAAAATCATACCTATGACTGTCTCATGGGAT
>CANXYC010750284.1:0-48728 GCA_948193065.1 Aleurites moluccanus | reverse complement strand
TAAATTATTTTTTAAAATAAAAAATAACAAATAAAAAATATTTTTTAAAAAATATTTTTGTTTATTTTTTATTTTAAAATTTGTCAAAAATATGAAAATAAATTTTTTAACCTTAAAAAAAATTTAAAACAAAAATAAAATGTAATTAATTAAAAATAAAGAGTAAGGACATTTTGGCCTTTTCACTATCCTTGTAGGGTTGACTAACAGTTGACTAAGGGTAAAATTGGACGGAAGGGTCTAGTAGTATATTATGACATTGGTCAGGAGGGAGTTAGTGTATTTTTGAAAGGTCAATGGAAATTTAATATAATGAGTCATTCTACATAAGAGAAATTACAATTAACCCTTAATTTAATTATAATTTTCATACTGAGATCATTTTAAATTTTAAAAATAAATTATTCTTTATGCATTTTGGACATATTCTATAATCCATATTAGAATTTCATAATTTTTTTTAGGGAAGGTAAAAAAAAAAAAAAAAGTAATTTATCCTTTTATATTTTGAAATTTTTGAAATTTAAAAAAAAAAAAAAAATTAAAACTATTAATAATTTAAAAAATTATAATTATAATATCATCGTTAGTTTTTATGGATATGACGCTTATATGGTAATATTGATACTTATGCAAGTAAGCGCGACATTAATATTGGTCAACATCATTAAAAGTGTTCATCATACTCTATGTCTTTGAGGGAAATTTGTTCACCTTTTGTTGGAGGAATATCTAATAACATTCTAAAAATATTATAAACAACATAGAATATGATAAATATTGTTGGATGGTAAATATTGTTAAGTGGAAGTAAAATTTATGGAATTGAATCAAATCGAAGAAATTAAATTAAAATTGATAATTTTATAATTTATTTAATTTGATTTAGTTTGAAAAATAAAATAAATTAAAAATTTGATTTGATTTGTGATTTGAATATTTTATTTTTTAATTTCAAATTTAACCAAACAAAAGTTATATAAATTAAACTTAACCAAACAAAAGTTATATATATATATATATATATATATATATATATATATATATATATATATATTATTTTAATTTAATTTTATATATAATCACATATTTTTTTAATCTAAAATTAATTTATAATTTAAAAAATGACAATCCATGAAAATTAATTAAAAATAAATAGAAAAATATATAATTCTTGAAAAAAAAAAATATAAGTTTTAAGTATGTTAATTAATGAAATAGATAAGTTTTGAGTTTTACAATATTGTACTATTTTTAAATTTTTTTTTATTATTGATATTTTATCTGTGTTTTTTTCTAAATTTATAATAAAATAATGACGATTTATAAAAAAAAATTCAAATTGAACTAAATCAAATTGAGATCGATGATTTGATTATAATGATAATTTAGTTTGATTTAAAAAATTTTTAAATAAAAAATATTGATTTGATTTAATAACACCTCCTTCAAACTGACTAACCCGAACTGATACAATCACTAGTGTACTCCTAATCAATGTTTTAAGATCTAGCCCGGTCAAAAAATTGGTGCAATTAGGAAATCAAAAGGTCAAAAGTTTGACCGAGGTCGAACTAATTAAATCGAAATAAAATCGAAAGTAATTAAATTAATATTATATAATTATAAAAAGAGTTAATTATTATTATTATTTTTTTTTTGTAAAATGATCAAATATATTAAGTTCATCATGACTTTCTAAAAATACACTAACTCCCCTCTTACAAATGTCCTATTATACTAATATCCCATTTTGTCTAATTTTGCCATTAGTTAACCTTAAAATGGTCAATAAGGACTGTAAACAGATATAAATACTATTGTCTTTTATTTTTAATTAATTATATTATATTTTTACTTTAAAAAATATTTTTTAGGGTTAAAAAATTTATATTCATATTTTTTTAACAAAGTTAAAAATAAAAAATAAATAAAAATATTTTTTTTAATAATTTTTATTTTTTATTTGTTATTTTTTAATTTAAAAAATAATTTAAGAATAAATTAAATTATTTCTTCTTAAATTTTTTAATACAAATAAAAAATTTATTTTCATATATTTGACAAATTTGAAAATAAAAAATAAAAATATTTTTTATTTTTTGAATTTTTATTTTTAAAAAATAAAACAAAAAATATTTTTAAAAAATGTATTTATTTATTTTATTTTCAAAGTTGTAAAAAAAATAAAAATATATTTTTTAAACCTAAAAAAAATTTTAAAAACAAAAATAGGATGTAATTAATTAAAAATAAAGAGTAAAGATATTTCTATAATAGGATGTAATTAATTAAAAATAAAGAGTAAAGACATTTTTATTTTTTTACTGCCCTTATTGATCATTTTAAGATTGACTAAAAATTAAACGAAAAGGTCTAGTAGTATATTATGATATTTATCAGGGGGGAGTTAGTGTATTGTGTCATTTTACAGGAGGAAAATCGTAATTAATCCTTATAAAAAATATAAATTTTACTATGTAATTTAAAAAATGATATGTAAAATAAAATTTAATATTTAAATTTTGATTAGAGTAAATTTAAATTTAAAATGTTAAATAATCTAACTAATTTCAATCAAAATAAATTTAAATAATTAAATTGAAAAAATATAATAGTTCTTAGAATAAAATTTATTTTGTGGTGCAATAAATAAAATATATAAACAATATAATTATTTTTTTAAAATAAATATTATTTTATAACATTAAAAGTGTTAAAATTTTGATTGCTCTAAATATAAATTTCATAAATATTATTATTACTAAAAATGAATTTTTACATTTTTAATAATAAATTTAAAATTAGTTAATATTTTTAAATAATTTCTACATTGAAAATATTAACTTATATATTTTAGAGAAACATTAGCCAAGTTATAAAAAAATAAAAATTATTAAAGATTTAGACAAATTTTCACATTGAAAATCTTAACATTTAATATCATAAATGCATTTCTTTAGACATTAACAAAAAAATAATTTCCACATTGAAAATAGAGAGCAAACAGCTAAAAAATAATGTTTATAAATAGTGAAATTCAAATACATGGGCCATGGGCTAAATTTTCACAATGGATAATATATTTAATATTTGGGCCAAAAATTCAAATTTATGTGGGCTAAAAGTTTAAAAATTATCATCATTTTAAACTTAAAAATAATAAAAAAAATTAAATATTGATCCGTTCAAATAGAAAAATAAGTTTAATTTTTTTGAATTATTGGTTAATCGATTGATTCATCAATTTTGATTTCAATTCTTATGAAATAAGTGATTAAAAATGAATCAAACCAACAATTTAATTGATTTTTAATTTTTTCAATTAAATTAATTGGTGCAATTTAATTTTCAAAACAATGCTCCTATTACAACAATAATCCTTTTGTGGACAGCTGTACATTATGGATAATCTTTATGCAGCTAGTACCTCCATAGCAGTCTTCTGTAAACACACCAGAATACATAAATAATATACAAAATATTTAAGATATAATTTAATGATAAATATATATTTCTTAAATAATAAATTTAAAAATAATTTTTATTTCCTAATATTAAAAAGAAAATATTTTATTATAGCACTTTTCATAACTTTTTCATTAAAATTTTAATTTAATCATTAAAGTGAACTAACTCAAAATTTAACATCCATTCTCATTATTTTATATTGCAGCAAATCTTTAACTTGAGCAGTCACACAAATGAACAATAAATTGATAATTAAAAAAAATCCACAAGAGTTAATAAATAAATTATAATTTAATTACTACTCAGCTTCCATTTTATGTTCAGTGAATTATTTTTGAGATTCAAAAAAAATATCAAGGTTATTTTTGTATTAAAATTAATTAACATTGAATTAATATAGAGTTGAGAGAGGGGTGAGATGAGGTATTTTTATAAAATTAGAATCATTTTTGTGCTTTAAAAAATCAAAATTATTTTTATATTTTTAAAAAGAAAAATAAGCATTGTGCTATTCTAGGTAAATATGAGGAGCATCGTTGAAATACTTGAGAAAATTCGAGTACAGAAACTTTTACCCATTTATGGTTGTATCCAATTCAATCCATGATATATATAGTAGCAAAGAAGCTAGTTTTGTGCCATACATGATATAATCTTAAATTCCTTATCATATATTCCCATAATGCTCTAAAATTCTAAATAAGGAGAGATTTGGAAACTCCTGCCATCACCCTTCCAAAACTTCACATTTTTGGGCTATTTTTTTTCCTAGTTTGGACTATGCACAAACACACATAAAAGAATGAACTTAAACTGTTAGCATTGAATTGGGTTAGTAAAATTAGAATTGTAACTCTCTAAACCATACCAAGAAAAGCAAATTGCCCATTGGATTTTTAGTGAAGTGTTTGGTTTTCTAAAGATTATTTCATTTCTTGCATTTACCCTTTGTTGTCCACTCTAACACTGTTTATAAAAACTTTAACTTATACCAACGGCAACAACCATTGATTTCTCTTGGACTTTGTGTATCTTAGCCTGACCTTCCATCGGCTACCATTAGTCACCCTTTCTACATCTAGTGGTTCTTGATCTTGAAAAAAAGAATAATATTTAAACTAATTCAGTACTGCTTTATCAGTAACATTAAAGCTGAGGTGTCGTATGATTACAAATTCAAAATTTAATTTTTTTTTTTTTTTTATATGGAATGGATTTTATTCATTTATCTTAAAAAAAAAAATTCATATTGATAAAAGTAATTTTAATTTGGAAGTAAAGAATATAAAATCACACAGCAAAAAATATTAAAACAAAGAATTAACTTAATTTTTTTTCCATAATTTTCAATTATGTTGATAAAATATTAGAACTTCTAAATTGACAGAAAACATATTATATTTGATGATTATATTTTGTTATTTCGATTTTAAACTATTAGCAATAGATATAAAATAAAAAAAGTTTAATTCTAAGACTTTCAAAAATAAAAAAATAAATAATATTTCTATAAAAAAAACACATTAAATATTTTTATGAATAAATTCACTAAATCACATAAAATGAATAATAAAATTCATATAAGGAAAGAAAAACAACAAAAACAAAATAAAATTTATGCTTAAAAAGACACAAACTAACATATATAGAGAACTTATTGAATATAAAAATGAAATAATAAAAAAATTATCATCACAACACAAACATTAAAATTTAAAGAAAAAATTACCATCGGAAAAGTTGAGAAAAAAGAGAATTAATTTTGTTTATAATATTTAATCTAACTATTAATTTAATATATGACATAATTATGGATAAATTATAACCTCTCTGTAAATTAATAACATCTATTATATAATAATTAATAACATATATTAATGAGTCTATTATATAATAAGATTTATTATATAATAATTTTTTACGATTTCGATTTGGGTTAACAGGTTATATTAATAATTTTGATAAATTAATAAAATAATATTTTTTAAAAAATTTTATATTTTTTCATTATAGCAATATTTTTAGAAGGGGTGAATAAAAATATAGAAAATTTAAATATAAATTTAACTCAATTTCAATAATAATCAATATAAAATAAAGCAAAACAATAAAAATAGGTTAAGTTAGAGAAAATTTAGTCAATATATAGTGATTTAGAGCAAAATTCTTCTCTTAAATCCACTTTTTTCAACTCGATATTGAAATTTCACTAAACAGGGTTCATAACTCAACCTTTAATATAATTTTCGAGGGATTTCGTCCTTCTTTATAATTGGCTTCCCACAAATCAAGTTTTTCTCCACAAAAACTTACAAGATGTTTAAAATTAATCTCAAAATTTTACAATTACTTTACAATAATTACAACTATAAGCATAAAACTTTTCCAACTAGTACAAGCTAGAATGAACACTAAAAATATAAGATGTGAGTTCAAAGTATTCAAAAATAAAAAAGATTGAAAGATGAAAATAATTTCAATAGAATAGTTATTTTTTACTTGCAAAAACTTTCAAGAGTCGCCCAAAGTCAATTCAAAAGCTTCTTTATCTTTAAAATATCTTCTATTGAATCTATTTATAGTTTTCAATGCCTTGTAATAAATTATAACTATTTGGACTTCATTTAATAATGTTCAGACTTTGATCGAAATTATCAACTACTATAAATTTCAATTGATCCGTCTGATATGACAGTCTAACCATTAATAACGGGAGTTATAGAGTTGTAATGGTCATTCCATGATAAGCATAACAGACGTGAAGAACTATAACACTTGTTAGCCTTGCTTTCTATCTCTTTTTTTTTTAATTCTTCAGCATTATAAGCATAATGGACGTAAAGAATTGTAACGCTTGTTAGGCTTACTTTTTTTTATCTCTTCTTTCAATTCTTCAGCATTATAAGCATAACAGGTGTTCTTGATCAATAACGGGCATGATGATTATCTCTGTAATTTTTGTCCAAATTCTGACTTTTTTTGTAACGGTTGTTACTGCATGTAACAGACGTTCTTGCATAGTAACATGCATTACATTTTATGAAAGGCCTTATGAAAATCTCTAAGTCTTTTCTGTCCAATTTCATCAACAATTTATAATGGTCATTACGATATTGTAATGGTAGTTACTTGTCTCTGCACAAAGTAATACAGACATAAGCATTTTGCATTTTAGTATTCTTAAGTACAGTTGAGTTAGTATCCAAAGTAATCATTGTAATGCATAAAGATAATTTGAACAATAATAGGATCAAATAATTTCAATACTAAAGATATTCAATATAACACAATAAATTTATTCCAAGACTAATAACATTCAACACAACATAAATGATATTTAAGAATTTGAAACTCATCAAAGGGCAACAATCTCCCCCTTTTTGATGATGTCAAAACTCCTTAAAACATGTCATAAACAAATAAGTTTAAGAAGCATAAACTCTCTCCCTTAAACCCTGCTCACAATTCAACATTCAAATATCCAATTAGAATAGCAATTAAGGCATCACTTGCCAACTATAATCATAAATATTTTTTCAAGGATTTCAACAATAATATACATATCATTCATTTCATACACCAACAGATACTGATATTTCAATATCATTCAACAACTTCATTCTTAGTATTTAGCTTTGGATGCTTAATTTATTTAATGTACACTTGCAAACAAACATATATAATATCACAACATTTAGTATTTCAATGCTAAATTCAATGTGTTCCTGCAAGTTAGTTGAACATTTAGTATTTTTCCCTTTTTGTAATCAATCCAAAAGGGAGTGAATGATAACAACAATATAAGCAAGCATATTATATAAGAACCAATATATAAACACAACACCACACACACATACACACACATATATAAGCAAATATCATCCATAATTTAAGCAAAATGACAAATAATGGGTTATTGCATACATAACGGCCAAAATAAAATAATAATGTGCCATAATATACACAGAGCATGCAATCAAAATGGTTTAAAGTAATTAAAGCTCAGAGGAAATTGTTCTAGGTTTAAAATGATAGTAAAGGGTTGAGATAGAGACACTTTTAGATCGAATTGATAGATGATCAATCTTTAAAAATAATATGAAGAATCCTCTCCTGAACATTGTTCAAAGTAGTAAGTTGATCATATAGCCTAGTCAATCTACCATTTAAGTTACTCTCCATAGCATCCACTCTATCATTCAACCGTTGTAACTTTTCTTGAATAACTGAAAGGAATCCTGGAACATTTTGTTTGCATGCTGGAAATCTGGTAGATAGAATAGCCTCTATTTGCTCTTGTCACTCCTCATTACTTGAAGAAGACTCAATGTGGTTTGATCTCCACATCAATTGATAATTCCCTGATTGTACCAACTCTTATATATTTTGAAATTTTAATCTCTACCATGTATTTGTTATCCTTAGGAGTGATACATTGAAAGTATTCTACAATGGGTGTGACATATATTGCAATAACAATATTTCTTGAAGTTGTCCGAGCAACTGATTCAAAAAATTCAATAATACTTGAGATTACTACAAACAATCTATTTGTGATATTGCACTTCAGAACAAACAGATCTTCAAAGGTTATCATTCCATAATCCTTTGATTTTGCTATAATAGAGTATGCTAGGAATCGATGAAAAATTTTGAGACTAACACTCTTCAATTTCTTAACACGACTAGAGGATGGATCAAAAATATCTTATATAGTCTGCCTTTTCCATATAGGATTGGGCTTCCAATTGGGAGGAGCACTATATGGTCCTACATCAGGTATAAAACATCCAAAGATATCTCCAAGAGAGTCATATGGAAAAGTCCTTTAAACACCCTTTTGCCTAAATGTCATGATACTAGAACCACTTACTTTTAGGCTTGAGAAAAATTCATATACCAGGTTCAAAAAAGTGACTCTATACATAAATTTAAATTCCAGATTCTTGAAGAGTCTCAATGAGTAGTTTCCCACTTTGTCTGCCATCCTGAATTTTGTAAGGGCTGATGCAAGGATAGGACATCCATATAACATTCTTCTTTTCTTAGAATGTTGTATTTTTCTCTTTGACCAATAGATTCAAAATGGATACCATGATCATCTTGTGCAATATTGCTTGAGGAAGCCATTTGAGAGATGTGAAAGAGTTTTAGGTGAAAAGTTGAGAGGGAAGTCGAAAAAGTTTAAAAAAGATTGATTGATTTGTCTTTCTGAAAGCGACAGTGCCTTTTTATAATCCTGTGTCATAACGATCAATATGTGAGTAACGACTATTACGCCTAGGGTTATAACGGGTGTTACCAAGTGTAACAGGTGTTATTTTGGTTTCTGTTTGATTTATGAATAACATAAATTAGGCACGAGTAATGGGCATTACGCATGGTTAAGACAAAAGTCTGGGAAATTTTGAATATTTAACCACTTATAACTCAAATGCATGTTTATAAACTTTCATGATGTCAATATTTGATGTATATGATATAATATATATAATGCACATCAAATATATCTCACATATCTCAAAATGTAATAATTCATAAAAAGCTTCATATAGTAATCATATAATCATCACAAATCATCAAGTCATATAACAAGCAATCATTTTCACTATAAATGTATAGAATTCATACATGAGAGGTATCAATCATACGTAGTTTCCTTCTCATGAAATAAAAAGCCTCCTTATCTAAGGGTTTGGTGAAGCTATCAGCCTATTGTTGCCTTGTTTCCATGAACTCAATGTTAATGTGACCTTTGCAAATATGACCACTAAGAAAATAATGTCTAATATCTATATGCTTAGTGCGTGAGTAGTGAACTAGATTTTGGAAAGATTAATGACACTTGTATTGTCACACTTTTTAGGTATGCAATTTAAAATGTCCAAAATCTTCTAGTTATGTTTTAATCCAAAAAAGTTAGTAGCAACGACTTCTAGCCTCTACATATTCAACTTCGAAGGTAGATAACGCAATTGATTTTTGGTTTTTAGAAAACCATGAAACAAGCATATTTTCCAAAATTGAAAAGTATCACTAGTGATTTTTCTATCAATTTTACATCCACGATAATCCATATCAGAATAGCCATAAAGATCAAATAAATATCTTTTAGGATACCACAAACCTAAGTTTGGTGTGTCCAAAAGATATCTCATTATTCTTTTAACTCCGGCTAGATGAGATTTTTTAGGATTTGATTTAAAACGTGCACATATACAAACTCTAAATAATATGTTATATCTAGATGCAGTTAGATACAATAATGATCTAATCATGCTTCTATAGAGTTTAAAATCAACACGTTTACCTTTATCATCTACCTTAAGTTTGAGTGATATACTTATAGGAGTAGGTTGAGGTTTTGTATTTTCCATTCCAAATCTTCTCAATAAGTCTTTAGTGTACTTGGATTGGTTGATCAAAGTTCCATATTATAGTTGTCTGATTTGCAAACCTAAGAAGAAATTGATTTCTCTTATCATGCTCATCTCAAATTCACCTTACATAGTCTTATAAAAGTTTTTGCAAAGCAAATCATTAGTAGCACTAAATATAATGTCAACAACATATATTTACACAACTAAAATGTCTTCCTTATCATGCTTTATAAAAAGTACGGTGCCAACTTTTCCTTTTGAAAATCTATTTTCAAGAAGAAAGTTACTTAACCTCTCATACCAAGCTCTTGGAGCTTATTTCAGACCATATAAAGCTTTTAAAAGTTTAAACACATGGTTTGGATATTTTTCATTTTCAAAATCGGGAGATTGTTGAACATAAACTTCTTATTGTATAAAACCATTTAGAAAAGCACTTGTGACATCCATTTGATAAAGTTTAAAATTTTTAAAGCATGCATAAGCAAGTAACATTCTAATTACTTTTAGTCTAGCTACTGAAGTATAGGTTTCATCGTAATCAATACCTTCTTCTTGATAATACCTTGAACAACTAGTCTTGCTTTGTTTCTCACCATAATTCCGGATTTATCCAACTTGTTCTGAAATACCTATTTTGTATAAATTGTTGGATGGTCTTATGGTCTAGGAACTAATATCCATACTTGGCTTCTTTTAAATTAATTGAGCTTCTTTTGTATAGTCATGATCCAATGATCATCGTTAAAAGCATCTCTCACGTTCTTTGGCTCAACTTGTGAAAGGAAAGTAATATATTCACAAGTATTATGAACTTTTGATTTTGTTCTCACTCTTAAATTAGGATCACCAATGATTGGAGTGTCTTTCTCCTTATTTCTCACTCTTAGATGATTTGGCTCTTAATGTTGAAGAATAGGTAGTGTAGATTCTCCTTCTCCTTGGTCTTCCTTGCCAAAATCCATTATATTTTCTTCTTGTTCCTTTAAGGATAGATCACCCATCATATCTTAAATAGCATTTTCATGACCATCACTAGAAATATTCTTAGAAGAAATATCATAAAAAATAACATGAATGGATTCTTCAACGAAAAGTGTTCTTTTGTTGAAGGCCCTATAAGCTTTGTGATGTAGCAGAAGCCTTCTAAAGGTCTGTTGATTCTAGATGAATACCAGACTAATAGGCATCAAAGTTCGTTGATTCAAAAGAATACCAAAAATTGGAAGAAATAACTTCACATTGAAAGATTATTTTAATTCAATAAAAAATATCTCAACCCTAAGGTTTACATTACTATTTTTAGGAAATAATTGTCAAAAAATCCTAAAAGTCTAATATTGTAATTTATTTCGAAAAGAAAACAAATCACCAAATTTATATAAATAAGAAAAAGAATCAAAACTAACTTAAATAGAAAAATAAATCAAAACTAATATAATACCTTAAATAGCATTTAAAAATAAGTTTCATACCAAAATTAAATAAGGAAAATAAAAAATACCAAAAATATAAATATATAATATAGAAAAACACAAACTCTTGTTAATCTCCATCATTCTCTTTAGGGTAGAGAAAATTCATCCTTGAATTTGCGGCAACATTATCATCAAAATAATTTTTAGATAAAATAATTTTATATTGAACACACATTGCCATAAAATATTCATAAAGAATGTGAAACTTTCTAATTTTCCTTATGATTTCCATCCAATCTATCCAATAACTTTCAATTAATTTTTTTTTGATGAATTAAGAATCAGATGTGGTAGAAAGATTAATGTAGAATGGATCTTCATAATAATATTTTTTATTATTGTGAATTAGTGTTGTAATTTGTTGCGATTCCCCCATATTATTATGATTCTCAATAGATGATGAAACTATTGCAGTACAAAATGATATTTGTTCATCAGGATAATAATCAAATACTGCAAGTAAATCCCAATTGACAATTGACATTGTTTCTGAGGCATGAAAATTAAATATTTGATTTCTCAAAAATTCATTCACCCATTGGGTAAATTGATCTATCACTTGTATCATACGTTCCTCCATTTGGTTCATAATACATTGAATCATCTGAGTTGTTGCATCATGGTAATAAACCTCCTTTACAGGTATAGTCTAGCGTCCTCTCCTTAGTGGCATTGTTTTCAAGGAACGAACGCAAGCTCTGATACCAACTGACGTAGCGGAAACCTTTTAAGAGTCTGTTGATTCTAGATGAATACCAGACTAATATGCATCAAAGTTCGTTGATTCAAAAGAATACTGAAAATTGGAAGAAACAACTTTCACACAGAAAGATTATTTTAATTCAATCAAAAACTACCTCAACCCTAAGGTCTACATGACTATTTATAGGAAATAATTTTCAAAAAAACCTTAAAGTCTAATATGGTAATTTATTCTAAAAAGGAAACTAATTACCAAATTTACATAAATAAGGAAAAAAATCAAAACTAACTTAAATAGGAAAACAAATCAAAACTAATATAATACCTTAAATAGCATTTAAAAATAAGTTTCCCACCAAAATTAAATTAGAAAAATAAAAAATATCAAAAATACAAAAATATAAATATAGAAAAACACCAACTCTTGTTATCTCCATCACTTCGACATTTAAAGAATAACCAAAAAAAATAGCCTCATCAGATTTTGTATCAAACTTACTAAGATTATCATTGCCGTTAGTTAAAACATAGCATTTACAACCAAAAGGATGAAAATAAGTAATGTTAGGCCTTCTTCCTTTCCATAACTCATATGGAGTCTTTTTGAAAATAGACCTAATCGTAGCTCTATTTAAAATGTAGCAAGATGTATTGACCGCTTTGACCAAAAAATATTTAGGTAAATTATTTTAACAAAGTATCATTCTTGCCATTTCAATGAGCGACCTATTTTTTTCTTTCAACAACACCATTTTGTTGAGGAGTCCTAGGTGTTGAAAAATTATGAGATATGCCATGCTTTTTGAAACATATTTCAAAATCTGAATTTTCAAATTTTTTTCCATAATCACTTCTAATGCATAAAATAACATATCCCTTTTGATTTTGTAAAGATTTTATGAGTGGTATAAATGAATCAAAAGCTTTATGTTTATGTTTATGTGCAAGAAATAATACCCATGTAAACTTATAATAGTCATCAACCACAACAAAGACAATAATACTTTCCACTAAGGCTTACAGTTCTAGTTGGACCAAATAAATCAATATGTAAAAGTTGAAGTGGTCTATAAGTTGAAATAACATTTTTGGATTTAAATGAACTTTTAGAATGTTTTCCCTTAGCACATGAATCACAAATATTTTCATTTTTGAAGATAAGTTTAGGTAAGCCTTTTAGCGAATCTCTTTTTGAAAGTTTGAGATAATATCCATACTATCATGACCAAACTTTCTATGCCATAAGGATGGATCATCATCTCTAAATGCAAATAAAAAAAATTTTATTTGATGTATTACTTAGATCCACAACATAGATATTTCCTTGGTGATGGCCTATGAAAGCAATCTTGTTGGTTTTGAGGTCTATTACCTTACATGTAAATGATTGAAAAATGATTCTACAACCAACATTACATAATTGACTAATGCTAAGCAAATAATTGTTAACTTTATCAACAAATAGAACTTTAGAAATAGATACATCACCATCATCAATAGAGTCTATTCCAACAACTTTGCTTTTGGAATTATCACTGAAGCTTACTTTTCCACTTTTGACTTTAAGCTCTATAAATTTTGACTTGTCACCGGTCATGTGCTTTGAACAACAATTATCTATGATCTAATTGTTCTTCTTATTCTTTTGTACCTATAAAAATAGAACAATTCATCCCTTTTTTGGTATCCAAGTTCTTTTGGGTCCTTACATATTAGCATATTTGAGAATTCTTACACTTTCATCAATTGAAATTGATTCTTTTGGAATCCACATTCTTTTGATGGTGTAAGGTCTCTTGTATTTAATAAGACATCTATGCAATGTATGACAAAAATATTTACAATGATTGCATTTCATTATCCTTTTAGGATTCATCACATTCTTCTCAAAGAAAGAGTTAACTTTCTTCACCTTTAAGTTTGTGTGATATTTTAAATCGACTTTGTCAAAAATCACTCTTTGTGAAGAAATGATACGTTCAAGAGTTTTGCTTCCTTGAGTGAATCTACTAAGAAGTTCATTTGAATATTTGAGTTCACACTTGATCTTTTCATTTTCACATAAAAGGTTTGAAAAATTGTTTTTCAAGTTTGAAATTTGAGTTGAGAGTAACTCTTTTTCAATATCAATATTTTGATTTTCTTTTGATAAATTCTCTTCAAGCTCAAGTTTTTCTAAAAACTTTATTTTCTTTTGCAACATCCAAATTTTTTTCTCATTTTTCTTCTTGTGTTTCACATTTGGACAATCTATTTTCATATGTCCAAGCTTTTTACACTCAAAGAAAATAATCTCATTCTTTTTATCTTTGAAGTTTCCTTTTTTGAGTTTATCCATTGACAAAAATTTGCCAAACCTTCTAGTAAGAAGAGCTATTTCATAATATTTCTCTTCTTCACTAGAGAAATCATCATCATTTTCAATAATTGCTTTTAAAGCAATTCATTTTTCTTTCTTGGAAGATTCATCTTCTTCCTTTTCTCTAGTAGCTTCTCTACTATTAAGCTTCAACTCAAAGGTCATAAGATTTCCAATTAAATCTTTAAGAGTTAGATAACTTAAGTTCTTGGATTCTTTAATGGCGTCTACCTTGGCATCAAATCTTGCCCGTAGAGATCTCAAGAGTTTTGTATTGAGCTCTTTTTTAGAGAAAATTTTGACGAGCCTCTTCAAGTCATTCATTATAGTTATGAATCTTTTGTACATTTTACTAATTGTTTCTTCTTTCTTCATAGTGAAATTCTCGAAGCTAGACACAGGTATGTTGATTTTTATGTCTTTTACTTGATTTGTGCCTTCATGAGTTACTTTAAGTATATCCCAAATTTCCTTTTTTGAATCATATGCTGATACGCGATTAAACTTTATGGCATCAAGAGAGCAAAATAAAAGATCCATAGCTTTGTAATTGTTTGCTATTTTCAGTTGTATATATTGAATATTCTTTTGGAGTTGATGAGTTCTCCACCATAGGCACATATAATCCTTTTTCTATTACTTTCCAAAGTTCACATTCTTTAGAATATATATGAACTCTCATTCTAACTTTCTATTAATTGTAGTTGACTCCATGAAATAATGGTGGTCTTCTTGAACATTGCCCTTCATCAAAGATGGAAGTAGAAGTGGAGGTTCCTGCCATAGAAATAGATCGTAAGCTTTGTGAGGCCTCACCCAATAGCCGCGAAAAATCAAGAACGCTCTTTTCGAGTTTCGATCTCATGCAGTCAGAATGCCTGGCTGATTGGAAGTTATGTTTATCAATTCAAAGAAAAAGTGGTTGTTTTATTTCTATTTTGAAACTTGTTTTGACTTTAAGTCTATTTTGAAAATGAGTTTTGAGGAGTCGCCACCTAAATTTTATTTTTGTTGGGAAAGTATAATGAAAAACTCACAAATGACTCCAATTTAATTTTCACAATGGATAAAATGCACTGGACCTTCGAACGAATCTGAGCATGAGGACTAGGTTTTTTATTTAAGAAATTCTAGCTTGGCTTGTAATTAATTTTAACTTAAAATGGTATTTTTATGAGCAATTTAATATGCATGGTGGTTATATAAATGCTAAAGCGGTAAATAAATCAGAAAGCAATAAAAATATAATAATTACTTCAATAATAATTGAAGATATTAACTTTAGCTCTTACAAATTCTAAGTTAATTACAAATTTCTCAATTTGAATAAGAGGGATTGACTATAGTCCTTATGATTTCTAGGTCAATCACATGTCCTCCAAAATGAAATCAAAGTAATTTAAGGAAAATAATAATTTTAGATTTTTGGATTTGATGCTCGATTGAAGAGCATGCTTATGTATTCCATTTGAATAAGAATCAAAATCTGCGTAGTTCGCCCCTCTTGCTAATGGATTTTTGGTTTGGTCGGAAGAGAAATTTAGCTTTTGGTCAAGTCAAAAGCCGGGTTTGGGTTAGTCCCATGGGTTTGTTTCAAAATGATAAATTTGATTTTGAGGAAGTTTGATTATACTTTCCTTAAAAATTTGCGGGTCGGACGCAGTTGGACAGTCCTCTCGGATCAGAGTTCCACTTTTGGGTTTGGACTTCGGTTTGAGGCGGTGCAATTAATTCAATGAGAATTAATGAATTAATTGGAGGCTTGATGGGTGGTGGTTCAAAGAGAACTAGAGAAATCGGTTTTTCATTCGAAGATAACTAAAACCTAGGGTGTGAGAGTTAGGTCAGTTCTATGACTCAAAGAGAGTCGATTCTAAGCAAGAGATGGCTCAAAGAGAGCTTAATTTAAATCCCTAATTCTCCCTAATTACTTAAAGAGAGAAATTAGAGAGAGAAAACCAAAGAGGGCCTTTAGAGAGAGAGAAACCCAAAAAGAGTTTTAGAGAGAAACCCAAAAAGAGTTTTTAAAAAGAGAAACCCAATGAGGGTTAGAGAGAGAAACTCAAAGAGAGTTTTTAGAAAGAGAGGCTCTCAAGTGTGTATAATTTCTCAAAGAGAGAATGAGTGTGGAAAATGGTGGAAGGGAGCCTCTTTTATAGAGATTTAGAGAGGAATTTTCATCATTTCAGTATAAAAATCGCCAAAAAATAAGGAAGGAACCACTAAGAGGGCTGGTGGCAGTGCCACTAGGCTTGGATGGTGCTACCACCAAGCTTGGGTAGCAGCTCCTTGCTTGGCTGGTGGCATCCCATTTTCGAGTCTTTTCGGGCCTTCCAGGTGAGTTTCGGTCGTTCCAGTATATTTTTCGAGTGTTTCGAGCCTTCCAAATCTGTTTAGGATGGTTTTGGGTCTGTTCCAAACTTTTTGGATCCGCTTTGGGTAGTTCAGGGTTTGTTTCGGGCTTTTTAGATGTGTTTTAAGTTTTCTGGTTTGCTTAAGGCTTCCTGGTCTATTTTTGAATGCCGTTCTGCTCAGCATGAGTCAGTTCAGTTTTAAGGACTCTGAAGTCCATGTTAAAGACTGCTTTGTCTGGATCAAGTTTGGTTCAATCCAGGGTGTAAAAATCACGTGTTCACAAGCTCAAAAAATCGTGAGATTTTGAATAAAATAGAGCATAAGCTCTGGTACCATTTTTTATCCCACTATGGCAATATTCCTAGAGGGGGATGAATAGGAATATGGAGAATTTTAACATAAATTTAACTCAATCGCAATAATAACTAATATAAAATAAAGCAAAGCAATAAAAAGAGATTAAGTTTAAGAAATCTTAGCCAATTTATAGTGGTTCAAAGCAAAACCCTTTTACTACGTCCACTTCTCTCAATATCAAACCGATATTGAGGTTCCACTTAACCAGGTTCACTATCCAACTTTTATAATAGTTTCCAAGGGATTTCGCCCTTCTTTATAATTAGCTTCCCACCAATCAAGTCTTTCTCCATAAAGACCTACAAGATATTTAAAGTCAATCTCAAGACTTTACAATTTTATTATAATGATTACAAAAAAAGCATAAAGTTTTTTCAACTAGCACAAGTTAGAATGAATACTAAAGATATAAGATTTGAGCTCAAAGTATTCAAAAATACAAAAGACTGGAAGATGAGAATAATTTCAATATAATAGTTATTTTTTTTATTGCAAAAGCTTTCAAGAGTCACCCAAAGTCAATCCAAAAGCTTTTTTATATTCTAAATATTATCTATTTATAGTTTTCAATACCTTGTAATAAATTATGACCGTTTGAACTTCATTTAATGATGTTCAGACTTTAATTAGAGTTACCAACAATATAAATTTCAACTGATTTGTCTGATGTGATAGCCTAACCACTAATAACGGGCGTTATGGAGTTATAACGGTCATTCCATAAGAAACATAATGAGCGTGAAGAACTATAACACTTGTTAGCCTTGCTTTATGTCTCTTCTGTCAATTCTTTAGCATTACAAGTATAACGGGAGTGAAGAACTGTAGTGCTTATTAGTCTTGCTTTCTGTCTCTTCTTTCAATTCTTAAGCATTATAAGTATAACAAGCTTTTTTGATCAGTAATGGGCATGATGATTGTCTCTATAACTTTTGCCTAAATTTTGATATTTTTTCTATAACGATTGTTACTGCATGTAACGTGCATTCTTGTATTGTAACAGGCATTACATTTTAAAACAGGCATTACGAAAGCCTCCGTGTCTTTTTTTGTTCAATCTCATTAACAATTTATAATAGTCATTACGATATTGTAATGGCCATTACTTGTCTCTGTACAAAGTAACATGAATATAAGCTTTTTGTATTTTTGTACTCTTAAGTATACTTAAGTTAGTATCCAAAGTAATCATTGTAATGCATAAAGGTAACTTGAACAATCATAGGATCAAATAGTTTCAGCACTGAAGATATTCAATATAATACAATAAATTTGTTCCAAGACTAATAATATTCAACACAATATAAAAGATATTTAAGAGTTTGAAACTCATCGTCAAAATCATCAAAGGGCCAACATTTTACATGATTATATGCACTCATTCATATTATAAATTAATAATATACCAATATTGTATATATATAAGGTCACGTCTCGATTTTGGAATGTGACGGTCCTAGGATGCGGGAGATGCCAGAGACGACCGACACTCGTAAAATCCAGTATCATATACAATCATCAATTACTATCAATTTATTAATCAATTACTTAGTTACTATTCATTCTGGCATTATGTAATCTGTCTGTAATTCTTACTGCAAGTGGCTTAACATTCATCATATCATGCCATAACATTACTTATACTGCATAATATGCCAGACATATATGTTCATAAACTAATTATACCATATACAACCCATGGAGCAGCTAGGATATGAACATACAAAATACAGTGTTTAAAATTAATTACACTACTAAAGGACATTGCAGGAATCCACAGAGAGTCAAAAAGTTGGGATTTCTGCCTCCTACTTTGCACCTGAAAATGTGAAACAATGAAAGGGTGAGTATATAAGATACTCGGTAAATCAAATATGCATTGTTTATAAATATGAACTGGAACATCAATAAATGATAGGCAGATAAAATAATAATATCAATTTGCTCAAGGATATCAAAATACAAAATCAAGTTATAGAAGAGGACTGTAAAGTCAATAATCAAGTCAATGAAAATTATAATACATGGATAAGACAGATAAAGGGCTATAAAATGCATATAACATGTATTATCATGTATCAGAGAACATAAGACTGATTAGGTCTTATGGCTAGGACTGTTAACTCTTCCTAGCTAGGGTATCATTATAGAATGTGCACATTGCTGACAGTTTGTACCCATAATCCTGTCGGAGCGGCAGCTCTGTCAAACCATATCGGAGTTATGAAAGTAAGGAACAAGTCATTAGATACCATTATACAACAACGGTATTACCAAGTATCAATAACTTATGATCAATCAATTCAAATAGCAATATAATTAATGGAATAACAATAACAAGTAGATATACAATGACAAATGGTTTGGTAATTAACAATGGAATGAAATATAGGTTGGTCATACATGAACAAAAGGTTGGCACAATTGGCATGCTAATATCGCTGGCGATGATGACATTTAAATGGTAGGCCTATGGATGAAGAATTGATAGGCCTATGACAAAATGAACTAGACATTTTGTCAAACACTTGGTGTGCAACAGAGAATGGACAAATTGACAAGGTTTGGGTGCAACTCCAACATTGCCCCATTAAACAACAATAACTCACAATCAAAGCAATATGATAGGCATTATAAACTCAACATTAAACAACATTTAAAGGATTCAAAAGGCAACTAAAATATGAAGAAAAACAAAGCAAAATTCAAAGGAATGAATAGTAATGATGGTTCGGCCAAAATGAGTCAAGCAAGAATGGTTTCCAATCAATATTTTAACACTTTAGACATGTAATTTGATGCATATAAAACTCACCTTACACTTCAAATGAGCTGGAAAAATTGATTTTCCACCCCAAGCTTCAAAGGAGGCAAAATTGGCAACTTTCCAATTCTTGATTTTCTACACCAAACCAACCATAAATAATTGATCCATTAGCCTCCAATTAACATATTCTAAACTTAATTAATATTAACTAATACAAAATCAAAGGTTCATTTCATACAACTTCAATCTAGGGTTTCAATTTGGGGAAATTTTAACAAATGCATCAATTGATGCAATCAAACACAAAACCCATTCTAATTATCATCTAAAACATTTAAATCAAACATAAAACTAAACAAATCAACTTGTTACCTCTAATGGATGATCCACCCGAAATTTCAAAGGTGATAGTTCTTGATTTCCTTTAATTTTCCTAGCAAAATTTCAATGAAAAAGGAAGAATCAATGTTGGTTTGCAAGTTTTCTTTAAGTTTTTCTAAGAAATTTGCAAGAAAATTTGATGGAGGAATGGCTATGTGATTCGACCAAGAAAGCTGAAGAAGAAGAAGATGATGAAAAATGTCTAAGTGTTGCTTATATACTAAGTTAAAAATGATAAATTGCAGTTAGGTCCTTAAACAATTCATAAATCATACTTTAACCCCAACTTCTTCTGTAATTTATTCTGACAATTCTGTTGAGAATTGAATTTGAAAGTGGGGATTTAAATAGATTATTTTTATTTATACTTTATTATAAAAATAGTTTCAGAGCCATTGTGAAACTCAGACAGTCAATTTTTCACTATACCCCATAGTTCTATTTATTTATGATTTTACCATTGCTTACTTTTTCAGTATTTCTAAACATTTTTCACTTCTTTCTTTTCACCATAATTACACATATATTTATATGATTCTTTATCCCCTGGTCAAAATTAGAAATTCATATGTCGACAGGACTGCTATTTTTTCGGCAGTGTTATTGACATCGACGTTTTCCGGAACAGTATCTCATATGAATTCTAATTGTGTCTAAAAAATTATTTTTAGTTATTTTGATGATTCCAAACTAAAAACTAATAACAATAACATTCAGTTATGGTAGGCTTTTCTAGGGTATTACATTTCACCCCCTTCAAATAAATTCGTTCTCAAATTTAAAATAAATACATACCTCAATGTTGGAACAGGAATGGATACTTATCCTTCATCTCCTGCTCGCTCTTCCATGTATACTCCTCTGTCGTCTGGTTCCTCCAAAGTACTTTTACCATTAGGATTTCCTTATTCCTTAGTTGTTTGACTTGTCGATCAATAATTTCCACTGGTAGCTCCTTGTATGACAAGTCTTCCTTAACCCCAATATCTTGTGCCTCTAACACATGCGATGGATTAGATACATACTTTCGCAGCATACAGATATGGAACACCGGATGAACATGACTCAAATTTGGTGGAAGAGCCAACCTGTATGCCACATTGTCAATCTTCTCGAGTATCTCAAATGGGTTTACAAATCTTGGTGACAACTTCTTTTTCTTCCCAAATCTCATAACACCTCTCATTGGTGAGATCTTAAGGAAGACATGGTCACCAACTGCAAAATGAACATCCTTCCGCTTTGGATCGGCATAACTCTTTTGTCTACTGAAAGTGGTCTTCATCCGTTCCTTAATGATAGGCATCTTTTCCATCGCCTCCTTTATCAATTATAGGCCTTCTAATTGTTTCTCATTCGGTTCCACCCAACATACTAGAGATCTGCATTTCCTACCATATATTGTTTTATATGGAGTCATTCCGATAGAAGAATGGTAACTGTTGTTGTAGGAGAACTCAATCAACGACAGATACTGATCCCAGTTACCTTTAAAATCCAGAACACATAACTGCAACATATTCTCTAATGTATGAATTATTCTTTCTCACTATCCATTGGTATGTGGATGGAAAGTTATAATGAACCATAACTGGGTACCCATAACCTCTTGGAACTTCTGCCAAAATCGCGAAGTAAACTGCGTACCCCTATCTGATATAATCATCAGTGGCACTCTATGAAGCCATACAATCTTATCCACATAAAGCTGGACATACTGAGTTGCTGAGTAGCTAGTCTTCACTTCCAGGAAATAAGCAAACTTTGTCAATCTATCTATAATAACCTAGATGGAGTCATAACCCTGTGTAGTCCTCGATAAACTGACTACAAAATCCATAGTAATATGCTCCCATTTTCACCCTGGCAACTCAATCTCCTGAAGTAAACCAGACAGCTTCTGATGCTCAAACTTAACCTGCTGATAGGCTAAGCATATAGAAACAAGCCGAGCTACATCCCTCTTCATACCAGACCACCAATAAACATCTTTCAGATCATGCTACATCTTTGTAATTCCTGGATGTACACTATATGAAGAATAATAAGCTTCTCTCATAATCCGATTCCGGAGTCCATCCATATCAGGTACATATAACCTTTTCCCACACTTCAGTACATCATCCTCTATGTAAACTCTGCTATCTTACCATTCTAAACATCTCCCTTTATCTTCAGAATATATGGATCCCTAACTTGTGCCATCTTAATATCATCAATCAGTAGTGGCTTAACCCGAAATTGGGCTATCAGAGCCTGGCAACGATCCTGGGATCCCAAATCCAACTCTACACCCATATTAGCTAACTCCTTCATCTCACGGATCAATGGTCTCCTGAAAACTGAAATGTGAGCTAGACTGCTCATAGACTTCTGGCTTAGTGCATCCACTACTACATTAGCTTTACCTAGATGATAAAGGATTTCACAATCATAATTCTTAAGCAATTCAATCCATCTGCACTGCCGGAGGTTCAGATCCTTCTACTGAAGTATATACTACAAAATCTTATGATCATTATATATCTCACATTTAGACCCATACAGATAGTGTCTCCAGATCTTTAGTGCAAACACTATTGCTGCCATCTCCAAATCATGTGTCAGATAGTTCATCTCATGCTTCTTTAATTGCCTAGAAGTATAAGCAATCACTCTCTGATTCTGCATCAAAACACACCCCAATCCAACTCGGAAAGCATCGCAATACACTGTTAACTTCTCATTCTCTGATGGCAATGCTAGTACTGGAGCACTCGTGAGGTAAGACTTCAAAGTTTGAAAACTGCTCTCACACTCATCCGTCCACTGATACCTCTCATGTTTTAGAGTTAGCTTAGTCAACAGAGCAACAATTCTGGAAAAATCCTTCACAAACTGCCTGTAGTATCCTGCCATGCCAAGGAAACTATAGATCTCAGAAATACATGTAGGCTGAGGCCAATTTGCTACTGCTTCAACCTTCTAAGGATCTACCTTAATACCATTTTTACAAACCACATGACCAAGGAAACACACTTCAGTTAGCCAGAACTAGCATTTAGACAACTTAGCATACAGCCGATGCTCTCGAAATCTCTGCAGTACAATCCTCATATGTTTTGAATGCTCCTCCTCACTCTTGGAATGGATAAGAATGTCATCAATGAACACTATGACAAACTTATCCAAGAATGGCTTAAATACTCTGTTCATCAGATCCATAAATGTAGCCGGTGCATTAGTTAACTCGAATGGCAACACCAGGAACTCATAATGTCCATATCGGGTCCTAAAAGCAGTTTTGGGTACATCACCCTTCTTAATTCTCAACTGGTGATACCCTAATCTTAGATCAATCTTAGAGAAATGACTGGCACCCTGTAACTGGTCAAACAGATCATTAATCCGTGGCAACGGATATTTATTCTTCACTGTCACCTTATTCAGCTGTCTATAATCAATACACATCCTCAGAGAGCCATCCTTCTTTTTAACAAATAGCACTGGAGCATCTTATGGAGAACTGCTCGGTCTAATAAATCCTCTATCCAATAACTCTTACAATTGCACCTTTAACTCTTTCAATTTTGTTGGTGCCATTCTGTATGGAGGAATGGATATCGGATCGGTGCCTAAATACACCTCAATCTCAAACTCTATCTCCCTATCTTGGGGTAGACCTGGCAATTCATCAGGAAAAACATCAGGAAACTCCTGGACTACTGGTATATGATCAATCTCTACAGAAGTCTTCTGCACATCTATTACATAATCCATGTATGCTGAACAACCCCTCTTTATCATCCTTTTAACTTGGATAGCAGAAACAAAACTAACTATAGATTCACGTCGATCACCCAAGAATTCAAACTCTAGTTGCCTTTCAGGCTGGAATTTAACCCTCTTATCATAACAATCAATAACTGCACGATGTGTTATTAGCCAATCCATACCAAGTATCACATCAAGCTCTAACACATGCAGTTCTATCAAATCAGGATGCAAAATATTGTCATCTATCTCAATCACACAACCAGGGTAATAATAATCCACTTATATACTCTCCTGCATAGGTATAGTTATCTCTAGAGCCATACTCAATAATTGTCTCTTTTTATTCAATTTAAGTGTAAACTGAGGTGAAACAAATGAATGTGTAGCACCAGAGTCAAATAATGCATCATCAATCTCATTTTGTATTAAAATAGTACTTGTAATCACATTATCGGATCTATGTGCCTCTTGAGTGTTCACTGCAAAAACTTGCCCTTATCTTCTGCCTGCTGGGGCTTGACTGCTACCTAGTGTCTGTCCTCTGCCTCTGCCCCCTACCAGGAGCCTCTCTAGCAACATTCTGACTCATTTGTACAGTAGGCTGGGACATTATAGTAGATGGCTGCTGATCACCCCACAAAGGACATCTGCTGATGAAATGACTATGCTGCCCATATTTCAGGCAAGCACCTATCTGTTGCTGACACTCCCCTCTGTGCCTTTTACCATAAAAACTACAGATAGGCACACTGGGCATCTATGCAGTAGGTCTAGAAGAACCCTGAGAATAAGCTAGTATAGACTACACTGGAGGTCCTCTACTCTATGTCGTCCTCCTCTGACTACCGGACGGAGGTCTCTAATCAAACTTGGGCACTGGCTCATTCTGTTTAGGCTGGGAGATGCTCTCCCCCCTCATACCCTGTGACTCGGGTCCTCCTTTCCTTTTTTGATCCCTCTTTGCTCTCTCTGACTTATATTTTTCTTCCATCTGATTATCCTTATCAATGATGGTAGTCAAAGATGTGAACTCTATAGCCAGTGTGAAGTGAAGCATGCAAATCCCTCTTGAACCTGCTGATCAAATCTACCTCAGTAGGAGCAATCTGTGTAGCATACCTACTCAATCTGATAAACTCCTCAGTATACTCCTTCATTGACCTACTACCCTGCTCGAGTTGCTTAAACTGTATCAGATTCCTTGTCTCCACCCCTTATGTCAGAAACTCATCAATCAGTCCCTATCTGAACTCTGCCCAAGTAGGAGGATGATCAACATACAATCTGGGCTCCATCCGTTGAGAAAACAATGTCCAGACTTTCCCCTTCAGCAATAACCCAACCAACTCAGAATATGGTAGTCTCCTCACTACCTTTTTAACCTGCTCTAAAAAAATCGATCGGCTCATCGCCTCTGTCACCCCTGACCTCTAGCACATTTAGCTTCAAAAAGCTAAACATAGATACTCCGCCCTCATCAACAACTCGGCGGGCTCCCTGTACAACAGGCTCTCCAGGAACCACAGCTGGTTGTACAAGAGCTAGAGTAACAGGTACTGCAGCTGGTGCAATAGGGGGTGGCACTGCTGCTGGTGCTGGTGGTGGCTGCATATTCTGTCATTCTAGCCTTAGTTTTGTTAGTTTCCGACGTAACTCCATCATTCCCTGCATAATCTTCATCCTCCAAGGGTCATCACTCCTCTTTATATCCTCCGTAGTGCATCGAGATTTGGATAGTCCCTCAAAAATTGAAAATTCCCTAACTAGAGACTCGTTAGAGGCTACCTTTGTCTCTCTGATATCTCTATCTCTATCGTCAGACATCTCTGTAAACTATCAAAAAATAGAATATGTACTCAGTATATTATAGAAATGCAAAATACTTATACACATTTGACCAATACAACAAAAGACGATGCATGAATTCCTATGCTCCATGGTTTACTTAACTCTACCCAGACTGCACTTAATTACTATTCCTCTGTAACCTAGTTACTATTCATCTGTAACCTATACTCTGATACCACCTCTGTCATGTCCCAATTTCAAAATGTGACGGTTCTAGGATGCGGGAGATGCTAGAGGTGATTGGCACCCGTAGAACCCAGTATCACATACAATCATCAATTACAATCAATTTATTAATAAATTACTTAGTTACTATTTATTCTGACATTCTGTAATTTATCTATAATTCTTATTGTAAGTGGCTATAACATTCATCATATTATGCCATAACATTAATTATACTACATAATATGCCATACATATATGTTCATAAACTAACTATACCATATACAACCTATGGAGCAATTAGGATATGAACATACAAAATACAATTTTTAAAATTAATTACACTGTTAAAGGACACTGCAGGAATCCATAGAGAGTCAAAAAACTGGGATTTCTGCCTCCTACTCTGCACTTGAAAATGGAAAATAATGAAAGGGTGAGTATATAAGATACTCAGTGAATCAAATATGCATCGATTATAAATATGAATTGGAACATCAATAAAGGATAGGCAGATGAAATAATAATGTCAATATGCTTAAGGATATCAGAATATAGAATCAAGTTATAGAAAAAGACTGTAAAGTCAATAATCAAGTCAATGGAAAGTATAATACATGGATGAGACAAATAAAGGGCCATGAAACGCATATAATATGTATCATCATATATCAACGAACATAAGACTGATCAGGTTTTATGGCTAGGACTATTAACCCTTCCCAGCTAGGGTATCATTATACAATGTGCACATTACCGACAGTATATACCCACTATATTGTCGGAGCGACAACTTTGTCAAACCACATCGGAGTCAATGAAAGTAAGGAACAAGTCATTAGATACCATTACACAATAATGGTATCACCAAGTATCAATAACTTATTATTAATCAATTCAAGTAGTAATATAATCAATGGAATAGCAATAACAAGTAGATATATAATGATAAAGGGTTTGGCAATTAACAATGGAATAAAACATATGTTGGTCATACATGAACAAAAGGTTGGTACTATTGGCATGTCAATGTCACTGGTAACGATGGCATTCAAATGGTAGGTCTATAGATGAAACATTGATAGGCCTATGATAAAATGAACTAGACATTTTGTCAAACACTTGGTGTGCAATATAGAATGGACAAATTGACAAGGTTTGGGTGCAAATCCAACATTTCCTCATTAAACAATAACTCACAATCAAGGCAATATGATAGGCATCATAAACTCAACATTAAACAACATTTAAAGGATTCAAAAGGCAAGTGAAATATGAAGAAAAACAAAACAAAATTCAAAGGAATTAATAGTAATGATGGTTCGGCCAAAATGGGTCAAGCAAGAATGGTTTCCAATCAACATTTTTAACACTTTAGGCATATAATTTGATGCATATAAGACTCACCTCATACTTCAATTGAGCTTGGAAAAATTGATCTACCTAAAGCTTCAAAGGAGGTAAAGTTGGCAACTTTCCAATTCTTGATTTTCTACATCAAACTAACCATAAATTATTCATCCATTAGCCTCCAATTAATATATTCTAAACTTAATTAACATTAACTAACACAAATCAAAGGTTCATTTCATACAACTTCAATCTAGAGCTTCAATTTGGGAAAATTCTAACAAATGCATCAATTGATGCAATTAAACACAAAACCCATTCTAATTATCATCTAAAACATTTAAACCAAACATAATAATAAACAAATCAGCTTGTTACCTCTAGTGGATGGTCCACCCAAAATTTCAAAGGTGATGGTCCTTGATTTCCTTTGATTTTCCAAGCAAAATTTCAATGGAAAAGGAAGAATCAATGTTGATTTGCAAGTTTTCTTTAAGTTTTTCTAATAAATTTGTAAGAAATTTTGGTGGAGGAATGGCTATGTGGTTCAGCCAAGGAAGATGAAGAAAAAGAAGATGATGAAAAATGTCTAAGTGTTGCTTATATACTAAGTTAAAAATGACAAATTGTATTTAGGTCCTTAAACAATTCATAAATCATACTTTGACCCCAATTTCTTCTGTACTTTATTCTGACAGTTCTGTTGAGAATTGAATTTCAAAGTGGGCATTCAAATAGCTTATTTTTATTTATACTTTATTATAAAAATAGTTTCAGAGCCATTCTGAAACTCAGACAGTCAATTTTTCACTATACCCTCAAAGTTCCATTTATTTATGATTTTGCCATTACTTACTTTTTCAGTGTTTCTAAACATTTCACCTCTTTCTTTTCACTATAATTACACATATATTTATATGGTTCTTTACCCCTGGTCAGAATCAGAAATTCATCTATCGACTGGACTGTTATTTTCTCGGCAGTGTTATTGACACTGATGTTTTTCTGAACAGTATCTCATATGCATTCTATCTGTGTCTCAAAAATTATTTTTAGTTATTTCGATGATTTCAAACTAAAAACTGATAACAATAACATTCAATTATGGTAGGTTTTTCTAGGGTATTACAATATAAGAGACTTTATAGTGGTTTATATAAGACTATTTTAAATCTAAGTAATTATACTTATATTTTTTTCACTTCATTTAATTCATATTCAATTCATCACATATTTTTTTTCAATTCATTTAGTTGATATTCAATATTTTTTATTCCATTTCAATTAATTTATATTCAATTGAATACATATTTTTTTTTTCAATCTAAAATATTAGTAAAATACAATGAGTTTTTGATTGATTAAATATATATTTGTTGAATTATAAATCCTCTTTTTAAATTAATAAATTATTAATTTATCAATTTATTAATATCTATTTTGATTGATGGAATTTAGGAGTCTCAAAATTATTAATTTATAAATGTTATTTTGTAATATCTATATGTAATTGTTAGTTTAATTATTTTATTTAATAATAGTTTTTAATTCATATAGAACCATATTTACTTTCAATAAACAAAAAACTTTAAAAAAAATTGACAGCTCGTTTCGATAGCAGAATTTAAATTGAAAATTAAAATTTTAATTCTAATTATAAAGGAATTCAAATTAAGTTAGAATTATAATTTTCATATTTAGACAATTATGATGAAATTAGTATTGAGTTAGAAAAAAATTAATATTTCATGTAATACATACAACTTAAAACCCATTAACTAACCAAAAAAAAAAAAAAAAAACTAATATTGAGATATAAAACCGAAAAGGAAGGCTGCAAACCTATAACAAAAGTATTTTGCAAACATTAACCAAACGTTCATTATCTGCAAACCCATAACAAAACTAAAAAAAATAAATTACCCATGTGATTTTCTGAAGATTGAGATGGAGAGAGTGATGAAGATAAAGATTGAAGAAAATTAACCAAATGATTAATGGTGAGAGAGATCAACTACAATAGATGAGTTTGGAATTTTGCAGATGAGTGAGAGGAAGACACAATATTTCAAGTGAAAGATATCAACTTGAGCAGAAGGTGAGAGAGATCGACTTAAGCAAATAAGTTTAGAATTGAGTAGATGAGTAAGAGCCAGATGCGATTTTCAAGTGAGAGAGGATTTAAGCGGATGACTTTGGAATTTGTAATTTTTAGGTGCAGCAAACGGAATTGGATTTTCTCATGTGGAGTCTATTTCTAATCCTAAGAAATTGTATTATGAATTTTTAATTCTAATTTTATATGGGTTGCCAAACAATGGAATTAGAATTGTTGGGTTCAATTACAATTACAATTCTAAGTCTAATCCTAATGCCCCAAACGGGCTCTAAAAGCATTTGACTAATGATTATTTATCAAAACTGGATTCTTGCCATCAAGATTTGAAATGTACATTTCAAATTAATAGACTTGATATATGTTCTTAAATTTATCTAAGATTGAAAAAAAATACCAATATTTTTTTAAAACTTGAAAAATAAAGCAATCCCATAGCCTTCTCTCCTTTTTAAACTCAACTCTTCCCCAAATTCTCCTAAAACCCTTAACAATTACAGTCTCCATCAACCAAGTTGACTAATCTCATTATCAATTCCTTTTAGCCAAATCTTAAATAGCTACCACTGTCAAGTGAATCTGCAAAGCAGTCCTCACAATGTAAATCATGAAAGTCCCATTGGCAACCAAAAGGGGGTGAATTGGGTTGTCTTATAAAAATTAATGACGATTTAAAATAAATAATGAGAAGAGGGAAGGAAAATTCACACAAAGAATTTATAGTGGTTCGACCAAAATATGCCTACGTCCACTCCTCAAGATCACACTTGAGTATTTCACTAACTTTAATCCTTTTACAGGTTAAAGATCAAACCTCAAAGTGTTTTGGCTTACACTAAACCTTATAAGTATTTTACAAGAAGGCTCACACACAATCCAAAAGAATTACAAGAGATGAGAAAGAAATTACCCAATAACTTGTACCCAACTCTTAGAAATTAATTACACTTCAACAATTTTAAAGTTTAAGCAATTAATTCTCTTTTCAATAAGGAACTCAATTTTAAGCTCAAAAACACTTAAATGCTTTGAAGGTATGAATTAATGCACAATAAATGATTGTTGTTATATTATTAACTTCATACCATCCCATATAAATAGTCATTAGCTTAAAAGAGTCATTTGGGTGTATTAAATGTACATTTAATGTAAATTAATATCCTTACAATGGCTATATTTTTGTCATTTTTCTAGGTGTAGTGGCAGCTACAAATAGAGTAGCGGATGCTATTAACTAAGTAGCGGGTGCTACTTATCTTATAGCGGCAGTGACACAGTCTTGCAATGAAAACTTTACAGCTGCGACTTTCAGTGTAGCTATGATGAATAGTCTTATTAACGGGTGCTACTTCGCAAGTAGCGAGCGAGAGGATTCATCCAAATTTCCAAAAAGCTTATGTGCCTTTGAACAAAACCAGTAGCGGGCGCTACTCAACATGTAACGGGCGCTATGTCTTGGCTCTTTGAAATATGATTTAAATTTCGCTGCTGTGAATGCTTGTGTAGCATTTGTGAATTACATAATAGCAGGCGCTACATCCTTAGTAGTGGGAGCTATATTTTTAGACTCAACTACTGGATCTTTATGGATATGATGTAGTGGCTGTGAATAAAAAGGTAGCGGGCGCTACTTACTTAATAGCGGGTGCTACATGTTTGTGTAGCAGGCGCTACTAATAAAAAAACTGCATTATTAATGAGATCCTTGCAAATAAACTAGCAAACTTGATTAGATAAATAATTAGTTGTTTGTTCCCATCAAAATGAGCATGTTAGTTATTCAAGGTCTAACAATCTCCCCCTTTTTTGCGGTTACAAACAACTTCTAAGTGCAATAAATAAAAAAATTAACCAATGAAAATTTTGTTAAAGATTTGGTACAAAACTCCCCCTGAATTTGTGTCAACAAGATGTAAATTATATTTTTAACACTTTTGCACTTATACTCCCCCTTTATTTGAAAACAATAAAAAAAAGGTGTCTAATGACCAATGAAATGAGCATCAATGATAAGAAATCCCATAAAAAAAATTGTATGGAGAGTAAGAATATATAGATGATGAATAAATTAAAGTAGCAACACAATAGATAATAGACATTTAATCACAATTGCAATAAGTCATTTGTAAATATTTGAAAAAGTTTTACATCCAATTGTTCCAAACATAAAGAAAACTACAAGGAAAATGATAATTAACAAAAAAAAAAAAAATGTAAACAGTAGGTGGATCATTTGGAGGATTGGGGTTGGAGACTGCATCATCTGATTTTGAAGCCATAGAGGGAGAAACTTTAGTCTCATGAAGGATGGTACTCAACTCTCATTGCTAGCATCGAAGGCAATGTATTACTCCTTTGATGGAAGTCTATGTGGATGCAATCGCGGTGACTCGATCATTAAGAGTTTGAATGCGAGCAAGTACATTTCGCTAAAGAGAACCCATGCGACCTGTGATGAGTGTAACTAACTGAGAGAAGTCTGTCAAAGGAGGCACAAAGGAGGCTGAAGCTGCGAGAGGAGCAGGCTCATAATCATCCTTACTATTATCTTCTTCTTCTTCTACATTTTCTGTTGCATCAACCTCTCCTTAAAAAACATATACCCCATCTCGATTTTTAACCATAAAATTCATCTTGGCAAGAGCAAGCAAACTAAGAAATTTTTGGTCATCATTTTGGTGCATGGGGCCTGATAGGAGGTTGTTTCGAGGTTAAAGTGAAATTTTGGGTTTGGGTTGATTTTGGTTATCTCAACAGTAATGTGAGTGATCAAATGTCCTAGAACAATATCACCAATTTTTCTCCTAGATAACAAGTTGAGATGATCAACTAGCCATCTATCAGATTCAAGCTTACAATTGTTCTCAATACACCATAAGGAAAATAGGTTAGTTTTAAAGACATCACCATAGCTAGTGCCTCTAGCATTGATGCTAGAGGATATGATTCTATGAATGATGTTGAGAATGGGACTCCTAATACTGGTGGATTTAGCGGTTCTAAGGTTAAATTTGACTTGTAAACCAGTAATTTGGGTCCAAAAGGTGTTTTCATCAAAATCGGAATGAAAATTATCTAACCCAAATTGAGGAAAATTTGTTTCAATTCATCTCTTAACAAAATATAGGGTTGACCAAGAATTTTAAAAGTCATTACACCATAGGAAGAACCAGTTGATGTATTGACCTTTAAGGTAAAGAAAATTCTTGGACTAATAAAGGAAAAAAAGGGTAGGTTATGGTGGCTAAGGTTATCCAATTTACAACAAGTAGTTTGGCTCTAACTTGGTTTGCTAACCCTAGCTTGCCAATAGTACTCCAAGCCACATATTGAGATGGGAGAATTTTGTGAGTAGTGGTTAGAAGCACAAACCTTTGTTTTTTTTCTGGAGTAAGTGAGTTTAAAACTCGATTATGATCAAATGGTTGGAATTAAGGTTGGGAGGAGCCACATGTTTTTGAGAGGTTCACCCACTTTTTCATCGCCTTTGACAATTCGTGTAGCTCTGGTGATGGGTGAAGGAGGTGGAGGAGAATCTGATAGGGAATCAGAGGAAGAATCATTGATTGCCCTTTTTGTTCTAGCGACAATAGTTTTGATGCATTTGTGAGCCATAAAAATGAAAGAAATGATAAATTTTGTTAAAATATCAAGCTTACAGAGAGAGAGAGAAGAGATAATTTGAAGATAAGAAATATTAGGTTAACGTGAAAAAGGTCGGAGCGTGAATGGTTTTTTATAGAAATTGTGGGAGTAGCAGCCACTGATAACAAGTAGCAGCTGCAATTAAATAAGTAGTAGCTACAACTTAATTAGTAACGGGCGCTACTAATGAAGTAGCGGATGTTACATAAAAATAATGGGCGCTAATCTTGGTGAAGATGAAACCAAGAACAGATACCTAGATTTACGAGTGCTACAACATTTGTAGCGGCCGTTACTTAAGTAGCGGGCGCTATAAACCAGAAACATGCAAAAAATACATAACTCACATCAAAAGTTTAATTTCACTTTCATCCAACATGCCCAATTCACTTTTATTAAAATTTAAATGTTCATCATTTAAAGGTTTTGTAAAAATATCCGCAAGTTGATCATTTAAAGCGACAAATTCAAGAATAATATTATTGCCTAACACATTGTCTCTAAGAAAATGATGTCTAATATCAATATGCTTGCTTCTAGAATGTTGAACAAGATTTTTTAATAAGTTGATAGCACTTGTGTTATCACACTTAATTGAAATCTTGACCAAATGCACACCTAAGTCAAAAATTTGTTGTTACATCCACAACACTTGTGCACAACAACAAGCAGTTGCTACATATTTGGCTTCCACAGTGGATAAGGTCACTGAATTTTGCTTTTTACTAAACTAAGAAACAAGACAGTTTTATAGGAATTGGCAAGTACCAGTGGTACTTTTCCTATCTATGCAATTACCGGCAAAATCTGCATCGGAATAACCAATTAGACTAAAATAAATATTCTTCGGATACCAAAGACCTAGATTTTGTATGCCTATTAAATATTTTAAAATTCTTTTGAATACATGCAAATGAGATTCTTTAGGACAAGATTGAAAATGTGCATATAAAGACACGACAAATATAATATCTAGCCTACTAGCAAGCTACCAATCATTCCTCTATATTTCTTCTCCTCAATAGGCTTACCAAGATCATGCTTGTCAAGCTTGATGGTGGAGCTAATTCATGTTTTACTTGACTTTGCTCCATTCATTCCAAATGTCTTGAGAAGTTCCTTTATGTACTTTGATTGGTTAATGAAGATGCCTTCCTCACCTTGTTTGATTTGTAATCCAAGGAAGTACCTCAATTCTCCCATTATGCTCATCTCAAATTCAATTTGCATGCATGAAGATAATTCCTTGCATAAAACTTCATTAGTAGCACCAAATATTATATCATCAACATAGATTTGCATGATTAAAATATTATGCATATCCTTTTTTTATGAAAAGTGTTGTATCAACTTTACCTTTTGAAAAATCATTGTCAATTAAAAAAATGTCAAGTCTATCATACCAAGCTCTAAGAGCTTGTTTAAGACTATAAAGAGCTTTTTGAAGCTTAAAAATATGATTTAGAAAATTAAATTGTTCAAAACCTAGAGGTTATTCAACATAAACTTCATTCTCAATGAAACCATTTAAAAATGCACTTTTAACATCCATTTGATATAACTTAAAGTTCATGTGACATGCAAATATAAGTAGCATCCTAATTGTCTTAATGTCATAACCCGATTTTGGGTCACGATGGTCCTAGGATGCAGGAGATGCCAATGGCGACTGGCACCCATAGAACCCAATATCACATGCAATTATCTATAACTATCAATTTATTATTCAATTTACTTAGTTACTATTCATACTGTCATTAGGTAATCTGTCTATAATTATATTGCAATAGGCGGTAACATACGTTATAACATGCCATATCATTACTCATACATACATGTTCATAAACTAACTAAACCATACATACCCCATGGAGCAGCTAGATCATGAACATACAAAAATTACTGTATTTAATATAATTACATTGGTATGAACACCGCAAAAATCCACAGAGAGTCAAGAGTTGGGATTCTGCCACCTGCTTTGTACCTAGAAATGGGAAACAAGGAAAGGAGTGAGTATATAAGATACTCAGTGAATCTAATATGCATCGGTCATAAATATGTATTGGATTATCAATAAAGGATAAGCAGATGAAATAATAAAGACAGTCTGCTTCATAAAATCATATTACAGAATCAAATACAGGGAATGACAGTAAAGTCAATACTCATATCAATGGAAGTGTATCTGATAGGTAAGACAGATATAGGGCCATGAAACACATAGAATATGTGTAAAATACATAATCAATCTCATATCACATAAACATAAGATGGATCAGGTCTTATGGCTAGAACTGATAACCCTTCCTAGCTAGGGTATAATGATATAATATGCACATTTCCTATAGTATATACCCACTACCCTATCGGAGCGGCAGCTTTGTCAAACCACATCAAGGTGTGAGGCCTCACCCGAGCACCGCGTCCGGGTCCGCTTTAAAAATGGGATCGGAATGCTCATTTGGGGTAATTTCTCACGGAGGAGACGACCCTAACGCTTTTTATTTGAAAATGATTTTGATTTTTGAAGTCGCCACCTTAAGTTATTTTTGTTGGGAAAATTTAAGGTAAAAACTCACTTTGACTCCAATTTTATCCCAAAGGAAAAAGTGCACTAGTCTTTGAAACCAAAGAGGATTCAGGGACTAGGTTTTCGGTTGAACTTGACTTTTAATTTTAACCTTGATTTAAAATGATTTTCACGAATAATTAAAGAATGACATATAAGATGCATGAGCAAGTAAATAAATGGATAAAGAATTGAAATATAAGCAATCAAGTAAAACAATCAAAAGAAAGCTATAAAAGTAAATTATTACATCTCAAAATCCCAAAATAGAAGATATCAACTCTAACCCTTATGGGTTCTAGGTTGATCATACGTTCCCCAAAAAATACATTCAACAAAAAAAATTAAGCAAATAATCAAAGGAAATAAATGGTTTTTGTCTTTTTTGGATTTAAAGCTTTTATACAGCTTGCCTGCATATCCCGTTGAATGGGAATCAAAACCTACGCAGTTCTTCCTTCTCGCGAAGGGGGGTTGATTTTATGCCTAATTTATCATGTTTTAATTCTTTATTTTGATGCTCTACCAAATTAAAGAAGATGAGTTAGGAGATGATACCTTTGCCATAGATTTTAGGGATGTTGGCGGACGGAGTGCTCTTCCGTACTGGAGTTCCACCTTGGATCGGATGAAGCATGACGAAATGGGTCGAAATGCCTTCTTAGCTCTTAAGAAAACAAATCGACAGAAGGACCTTGCTTAGAAAAAATATAACTTTGAGGCTCAACATGCCCCTAGTAGCAACTCTTTAAATTCAAAGGGAGCTAAAAAGAAGAAAATATGACTTGGAGGGGAAAAAAGACAAAACCAAATAGTGAAAATTTAAGCTAAATGATTTCTTGTCTTCTTCTTCTTGTCTTTTGTTGCTTTTGTGTCTTCTTGTGTCTTTTAGAAGGCGGGAGGAGGCTTTCTATTTATAATAGGAGCTTGGGGGGTCAAATCTCATAATTTTCCAATGTGGGATTCGAAAGAAAATGAGTTCAGAATGGAGCTGCCCCCAGAAGGGGGTGGCAGTGCAGCCAGGGGACCTTGTTGGCACAGGATCTGAAGGAGGGCAGCAACAGTAGCGAAGAGCCATGCTACCGCCCTAAGGTATGGCAGCTGCCGCCCAGAGGGGGGTAGCGGCACTGCCATCCCTTTCTGGTGGCAATGTCATGCCTGGAGGGCGGCACTTGTGCCCATACTTCATTCTGAGGCCGTTCTGAGTCTGTCTAAGCGCAGGTTTGGTTCTAGTGAGTGTCGTTCGGGTTGGCATGAGTCTGAGGGGTATAAAAAATGAGTGTTCACAGCTGCCTCCATCACGACTGTCCATTTTGAATGACAGACGTGATGTAGGTGAACTGGGTTGTTCCTGTCTGTTTGGAACAATGGAATGCATTTTGATTGCATCTTGCAAGGTCTGGAAGTATATGATTGAAATCTGTCAAGCTCCGGACGATTTTTCACTTTTCTGGTATTTTTCTGTTTCTATCATTTTCTAAATTACAGAAACTTCCCATGTATGATTTGGACAAATGATAGCTCTATGGATATAGAAAAATCATACGGATTCAACAAAATTGACAGCACCTGATTCCAACTTGAATTGCTCCAGAAATACAAGTTTCCTTACTTTTGGCCAAGTTGGGGACATGATGGTCATTTCTATGATTCTCAAAATCTATAAATAGGGGTGAGGTTCTCCCATTCCCTTCACTCTCATTTTCTCATTTCTCTAGCTTTTCTCTCTAAAGCTTTCCTTTTTCTCTTGATGGCTTCAGCTTCTGAAAGTAGCAATTGGAGACACCATAGCTATGAGGCCCCACGAGATAATCGCGACCCGGAAAACTTGCTGCAGGAACTAGAACAACATATTTCTTGGGACGGAAAAATAGAGGTACATGTGCTTTATCATTTATTTATCATTTTTATTTATTTATTTATTTATTTATTATTATTATTATTATTTTTAGAACACCATGCTTAGGAATATAGGGGCTAGGTCAAATTTAGCCTATCTCGCCGATGCTTTATCTGAGGAAACTCCGGTAAAGCTCCTATTAGAGCATATTGGTTTTGTATCCTTCCTAAAGGTGAAAACCAATCCTGAGAGCAATGTGGCCTTGATCAAGGCACTAGCTGAGCGATGGTGGAACACCACCAATACCTTTCATTTTCCTTGCGGGGAGCTGACGGTTACCTCGTTGGATCTGTCGATGCTGTCCGGCTTACACTTTGAAACCCATCATTTAGATCTCTACTCTGACTGGAGGGTTACCTTTACTCCTGAGGATATGACCCAGTTTATAGGTCAGGATCCCCCTCGGGATCACATATCAATGCCTCATACTTGGTTTCAGGCTCGGTTGAGAGAGATGGAGTCGTTTACTGAAATGATATTTGATACTGAGGCTATTGCTAGACTGATGATGCTGATCCTAGCTGGATGCACATTCGGTCATACTCGTAGTGATACTGTCAACCTGAATATTCTGCCAAGCTTGATAGATATGACTGCATTGGGTGAATATGATTGGGCTGGCGCTATTCTGAGCACCATGTATCGGGAGGTGTGCGATCTATCCCGGGGAGCTTTTAATTCTTATGGAGGGACTTACTTCATCTGGGAGGTATGCTTTCTGCACCTTTTGTTTAACATGAACTGATGGTACTCTCTGCACCTTTGGATTTAACTGGAATTGGGAGGTACTCTCTAGACCTATTGGTTTGAACTGGGAGGAACTCTTTGTACCTGTTTCGAACTTCACTTAATCTTTCTAACTTTTTGTTTAACATGTTTGAACCAGGTATGGGCCTATGAGTACTTTCAGACACTTGCCCCCCACTCTTAGCAGCCCTAGACTAGATTTTTTCCAGCCAGCGTTCGGTGGAACAGGGAAAATTGGTCTAGCCCCAGTGTAAATGAATTCGAGACTATTCGGGCATTCTTTGGCAGCCTTGATGCTTTCCAGGTATTTTACTAATTTTATATCACCCATATTTCATGGCTTTTCTTACAACAAATCTTTGTGCAAGTTGTGATGAAACCCTATATCGGTCGAATGCCGTTGATGCCAGTAGAACTTGACCCAAGTGCTGCATTGGCTTGTTCTTGATTATTGCTCTGCTCACCATATTACAAGTTATACTATCTGGGAGAGAGAGTCCGAGTCCAGACTGTCGGTAGGTGGGTAGTTCTGGTACAGCCACTGATTGACATGAGATGGAACATGAACATTCATGCTCCTGATGAGGCTTATACTGGGCTTCCCATCCATCTGTATATGACACCCAGGGATAACTATGCGATATTTTGTCGCACCTGTTTGATGGGTCCTGTCGGTGATCCATGCAGGCGACTAGAGCGTGCATCTGACATTGCTGGTCCTTCTTCTGCCAGACCAGGTCGAGGTCATAGTGTGGACGCATCAAGAGACCCTTCTTCAGTTGATCACAGCATTACTCCTGAGACATGAAATGATCCTAGCTGGGTCGTCTTGAGCCCCAGCTACTTGGTCCCTGAAGATATCTTCTATATCAATGCTCATGGAGAGATGCAAACATTCCATCTTCTGAATGCGGTCCATCCTCATACACTAGACTTCCCTGATAACCCCGAGGTATATTGATGCTCTTTATGCTTTCGGTTCTGCTTTCAGAAATGATCCTTTAGCTCGTGATACCTCATAGCTTTACTTTCAGAAATGATCCTTTAGCTAAGCATTTGACATTTTACTCCTTTTTTCAGCTTACCATATAGTGGGCTCACCACAACTATCGTGTGGGGTGTAGAATGGAGCTAGTATTGATGGGTATGCTGACTCTACTTGATTTCAGGACTGATCCGCTTCGTCCGTCGGAGGACCTTCGCCAACGTCGTCAAAGAGACTGAGCTACTTTTCCAGTTTTTCCTGTTCTTTTTTTTTTTTTTTTTTTTATTTCTTAACCATGATGTATGGATGTTATGATGGTGCTATGAATGATGTATGAATGATGTTGTTATGTATGAATGATGTTTAATTATTTTATTAAAATGCCCCATGTCATGGATGTAGATTAAAATGCCATGTTATAAAATCCCATTCTAAAAATGAAATTAAATGCATTAAAATGCCTAAAATATTTGGAAATGTCCTAGAATGCTCCAGACCTATAAAATTCCGAAAAAAATTCTCAGATATCCCGAAAACCCTAGCAGGCTGATCTGCTATCGCCGACCTGAAGGGGTGTTGCCACCCATGGTGTATGGCGGTGTCGCCCTGGGCTTAGGGCGGTTGCCGCCCTAGTGCTCCAGGGGGCTTGGTGGCGCCGCCACCATGAGGTGGTGCTGTCGCCCTAGGCCTGTGGCGGTGCCGCCAACCCTAAGTAGTGTTGTTGCGTGCCCTAGCCTATTTTAGCTCATTTTTATATAAAAAAACCTCCCTTTCTTCATAAAAAGTCACTCTGACTCTTCTTAGAATCCCTCAGTGCTTTCTTAGTATTTTCTTTCCGACTTTTCTCTCTCGCTTTACTTAAAAAGGTCAATGGAGCCCTACTATGGCCACCACATGTTTTTGTGGACCAAGAACCTGGGCAAGGTCGAAAAGATCAATCTGGCAAATATAGAGTCAACTATGTTCTGAATCTGAGGGGTGTAAAAGTTGATTGGGATTTTTTGAAAGCTTGTTTTAGGTTTTAGGACCATGTTGACCATATGTTCCGATTCGGCGCTAGAATGGAGGAAATGTGCCTTACTTTTGAGGAATTTAGTGCCATCGTCGGAAGTAGCCCAAATGCTACCTTAGCTGTCCCTGAACATATGGTTGGATACTTTCATTCTTTCAAAAGGCTTTTGGGGTTGAGACATGAGCTAGCCAGCTCTATAGTTGTGGAAAGCCGGATCAACCTAGCTGCAGTTATTGCTGAGTTCCAATATTCAGAAGATTCCGGGGACAAAATGAGAGAAAAACACAGAATAACTACTTTAGTTCTATGCTTGACTGCTGGATGCCTCTTCTTTAACTCACCTGGTTGGGGAGACATTCGGGCAGTGGAGTTAATCGCTCAGATGAAGCAAGGTTGCACCATTGCTGGCCTGATCTTAGCAGAAACTTTACAAAGCCTGGATGGAAATTTTAGAGCCAAAGGGCCTTGGTTTGTTAGCCCTGTCATTTTACAGGTAAAAACATCTTGTATTTCCATTATCTTTTTTTTTTTGACCTTTTTTAACTCCTTTTACTCCTTTTCCGGTTTGGCTTAAAGATCACCTACAAGTAGTGGCTCCCTCAGAAAGAATGCCATATTCGGCTGCACGGTATCGCATGCGGAGAACTCTGATTCGCTTTGACATAGAAAAGGAGTGGACTGCCTGAATTTTAGAGCTGGATTCTAAAGAGCTTCTCCGGTACTGCTCCTGGTATGAGATTGACTCATTCATTATAATGAGCTATGGATACAAGATGGTGTATTTGCTGGGGATTCCCATGACCTCATTCTACCAAGGAACCAGAATCTTAAGGCAGATGGGTCAGCCACAGAGCACTCCACCGGACGGAGCTATTTTTCCCACATCTCCGATTACCAGACCTATATCCCAGGACATAATGAATGGATGGAGGCAGTCGATGTGCTTTGTACGTCCTATTGGATTGTCAGGCAAGCTGGAAGATTATGACTCCTAGTTCATCACAAAAGTTTGGCCCATTGAGAAGATCAGACGGGTCGTCTTGATTATAGAATTAGAGGCTGACATTGAGACTGGGGATATTGAGATAGACAAGATAACAAAACCAGAAGAAGTTGTTGCGACCAAAGATGAGGTGGAGGTGAAGGTTGAACCAGATACACTCATGACCGAGGATGGGGACTCTGATGACTCAGAGGATGTTCATCCCAGGAGAAGACGAGCTTAGACTAGGATATTTTTTATTCCATCTTTTTTTTGTTTGTTTGTATTCCATCTTTTGGAACTTTTATGGGCTTCATTCATTTAAATTTGCTGAAATTGAATAAAATGAGATGGAATTTTTATTATTTTTCTCTGACGGACGAGACAGGACAAAATACTTTGACGGAAAGGGACTCAAAAATAATTGATGAATTCCAATTTAAACTAAAGTATTTTTTGTTATTTTTATTATTTTTTATTTTATTTATTTTATTTTATTTTTTTGGTGTTTGCTCTAATTTTTGCCCAAGCCGCCCTTTCGGGTTTTCAACTCGTCGAGCTGCTCTAATTTTTGCCTAAGCCACCTTATTTAGGTTTTTAATTTAGCGAGCATAAACCAATTAATCTAGGCACAGAAATGATAATTTTATTATGCTTTGAACCGCACCTAAGGTGGGCTGCTTAAGTATCTCCATTTGCACTTTTTTTACTCATTAATCAAATTCTTCTTCTTCTTTTTTTTGGGAGAATCAGGTCCTCGTAGTTCTGTTCATACAATGCATCATGAAGCAAGAATTACACAAAATATCTCTTTAATTGGTCAAGATTATAAGGGTTTGAAAATTCGTTCCCATCCAGATCCATGAGTATGACACCTTCACTGGACAAGATCTTCTTGAGCACATATGGTCCGACCCAGTTTGGCCTGAACTTCCCTCTTGGATCATGCACATGAGCTTTAATTTCCTTAAGCACTAAGTTGCCTTTCTCCAGTTCTCTTTCAGTTACCCTTTTATTAAAATGTCGGGCTAGCCTTTGCTAATACCCTTGAATTTGGTAAAGCGCATCCACCCTTTTTTCATCAATAGCATTCAGCTGGTCATGATACCCCTTGATCCATTCAGCCTCACTAAGCTGATTCTCTCTCATAACCCTTATAGAGCAGATCTGTACTTCAATCGGAAGGACCGCTTCCATTCCATACATTAAAGAATACGGAGTTGCCCCCGTTGGTGTTCGAATGGAGGTCCGATACCTCCATAATGCAAATGGAAGGCGTTTATGCTAATTTCTATGATTGGTGATCATCTTTTGTAGGATGGTATTGATTGTTTTATTTACTGCTTCAATTTCCCCGTTGGTCTGAGGTCGATAAGGAGAAGACCGATGATGCTGAATCTTTTCCTTTTCAAGCAAATTTATTACTTTCTTCTGAAAATGAGACCCATTGTCGGTGATGATCTCAAAAGGCAATCCAAACTGAAAAATGATGTTAGTTCGGATAAAGCGTGCTACCATTTTAGAATTCAACACCTGATAAGAGGCTGCTTCTACCCACTTTGTGAAGTAATCTATTGCCACCAGAATGTACTCATGACCATTTGAGGATTTAGGACTGATGTGCCTTGTGACATCAATGCCCCAGGTAGTAAAAGGCCAGGGTGTTGTAGTCGGGTGCAATGGAACAGGAGGTTGCTTTTGAAGCTTTGCAAATATCCGGCACTTGTGGCATTTCTGAACATACTTAGCACAATCGTCGTTCATTGAAAGCCAAAAATATCCTAAGTTCGTGATTTTCCTGGCCAATGCAAAACCATTCGTGTGCGGACCTTCTTCACTGCTATGTACCCATTCCATGATCTGTTGAGCTTTCTCCTCTGTTACACACCTAAGGTGGATGTTATCCCAGGCTCTTATATACAACACATCACCATTTGGTATGAAATTGCTAGCCAATTGTCTCAGGGTCCTTCGGTCTGATTTGGTTGCCCCTTCCGGATACTGGTTATTTTTCAGGAAATTGAATATGTCCCAATACCATGGCTTGCCATCGACTAATTGAATCTGCATGCATGTCGTGACATAACCCGATTGCCTTCACACTTCAATTATCACGGGACGTACAATCTCATTACCTATCATGTCTATCATGGAGGCCAGCATTGCCAAAGCATCGGGAAACTGATTCTTGGCTCGAGGTAGATAGTGGAAAGATAATTCATGAAAATTGTCTGCTAGATCAGTCACGCGTTGATAGTAAGGAACTAAACACTCTTCTTTTATCTTCCACTTACCCAAAGCTTGTGACACAATCAAATTAGAGTCTCCATAGACCTCTAGGCAATCAATCCTCATATTTGTGGCAACCTCTAAACCACACATGCAAGCTTCATATTCTGCCTCATTTTTTGTTACTTCAAAGGATAATTTAATGGCCATAGGTAAATGATACCCATTTGGTGTGGCAAGTACTATCCCTGTGCCATAATCCTTGCTGTTAGCTGCTCCATCGAAGTACAACTTCCAAATTTTGGGTTTTAATTCCATGATATCTTCGTCGGGGAATTCAAGCTCAAATGGTTCATCATCTATTGGGGCAGCAGCTAGCTGGTGAGCTATCACACTTCCTTTGATAGCTTTTCTTGGAACATACTTAAGATCAAAAGCTGCTAGAATTGCCAACCATCGGGCCATTTTGCTATCAAGAATCGACCTCTCTATAAGGAATTTCAAGGGGCTCTTGTCAGCAAGAACATGTGTGGTATATGAACCCAAATAATGTTGCAGCATATGGCACACCTAAACTAAGGCAAGGCACAATTGCTCGATTTGATTGTACTTTAGTTCATGAGCAAGAATGCGCTTACTCAAGTAATAGATGACATTTTCTTTGTGCGAATCTACAACATTTTGAGCTAGCATTTCCCCCATGGCCTCTTTGGTCATAGAGAGGTATAACAATAAGGGTTTACCAGGTTTTGGGGGTTGCAATATAGGAGGGTTTAGCAGGCATTGCTTGATTCTTTCAAAGGCTTGCTGATATTCATCATTCCACTCTTTGGAAACCCCCTTTTTTCAATAATTTAAAGATGGGTCCACAAACATCAGCCAACTGAGAGATGAACCTTCTAATGTATTGCAAACGACCTAAGAATCCCCTGATTTCCTTTTCAGTCTTTGGAGCTGGCATCTCTAAAATGGCTCTTGATCTAGCCGGGTCTACTTCTATCCCCTTCTTGCTCACCATATGGCCTAAGAACAAACCTGAGGATGCACAAAAAACACACTTAGTCAGGTTCAATTTTAGGTTGTACTGTCTTAACCTAAGAAAGAAATTCCTTAATGCATCTATGTGTTCTTCTGCTGTTTTGGATTTTATCACCATGTCATCAACATATACTTTCATATCCTTGTGAATCATGTCATGGAAGATGGTTGTGGCCATTCTCTGATATGTTGCCCTAGCATTTTTCAACCCAAAAGGCATGACCTTGTAGCAGTATGTGCCCCATTCAGTCACAAAAGCTGTCTTTTCTTTATCAGGTGGATAGACTTGTATCTGATTATAACCCATTTACAGATCAGTCAAGGAGACTACCTCAGATCTGGCTATGCGGTCCACCAATAAGTCTATGTGAGGTAAAGGAAAGTCATCTTTTGTACAGGCTCTGTTCAAATCCCTGTAATCGACCCACATCCTTACCTTCTCGTCCTTTTTAGGCACAGGAACTATGTTGGCTAGCTATGAAAGGTAAGTGATAGGTTTAATGAAACCATTCCTCAACAACTTAGCAACTTCTTCTTTAATCTTGAGAGACCATTCTGTCTTTATCCTCCGTAGCTTCTATTTTATGGGCTTGACATCCTTATAGGTTGGAATCTTGTGGACCGCTATGCTTGGATCAATACCCATTATGTCTTCAGGCTCCCAAGCAAAACAGTCTAAAAATTTTTGAACTATTTTGAATAAAGAAGCATTATCATAGAATGATGATGCAATGAATGTGATTTTCCATTATTATCTAAGCCAAGATTAATCGATTCTTTATTCTGTTCTATTATTTCATTTATTTATTTTTCTTTTGACGCCTTACTTAAATTAGATTCATAAAAAGGGGAGGAAGACTCAGAGAGATAAGAGGAAAACTGGAAAGTTTTATTGCTAACAGAAGTTTTATCCTTGCGGACTACATTAAAATTGAAAGAAGGACCAGGGAGATCCTTTTCTAACTATATAGAAGAAAAAGAAAAAACTGACTCAACAGACTCTGACTCCAACTCTGCTTCGGACTCAGATTCTGACTTGGACTTGGCTGGGAAGGAAAATGATTCATCAAGGTTGGGAAACTTCTCAATGTGCCAGTTGTCCGGTGCAACTAAGGTAGGATGGATGAGCTTGGCGGGGTTTGTTGCCACTTCACTCCTAATCATAAGGACTTGCTCAAAGAGAGTAGCCTCCATGTTTTCCTCCCAATCTTGCTCTAGAAAGTAGATGGTCTCGCAATCCTCCAAACTGAGCCTGACATCAAAGCAAATTTCAAAACTTGGGATTAGCTTCTTAGTTACAGGGCAATACCATGGTTAAACAAAGCCACAGAAAGGAAAATCTTCCCCTTCTTTTATAAAATAACCATTCAAAGTTCTAAAGTAAGGGCACATCTACTAATCAAAAGCCTCACCTCTCCTTTTAGCCTCAACTCTCCTTTTGGCTCTCATCTCAACCTCCTCTAACTCCTCTTCGGTAGGCATATAACCTAGTCCAAAAGGTGGGTTGGCTACTGCATATTCCTGGAAAGAGTTTATCCCCTGCTGATTCCTTCCAAGACCTAAACCAGGAAAATAATTCATTTTCTTTAAGATGTTAGCCATTACTATGTTTCCAAAAGGATCGAAATCAAACGGGACTAACTTTTTACCTCCTTCTTGTTCAATGAATTGTATGGTGTCAAAGGAGAAACCAGACAAAGGGATGATATTTGGCTCAGGCTGAATTCCTAGAATAGGAGTAGGCCTGAGAACCTCACTTTTCTCGTGTGCATCACCTTTGATAGTGACTACTTCAGTTCCATGAGGCATATTGAGCTTTTGATGCAAAGAGGATGGAACGACCCTTGCTTTATGGATCCAGGGCCTTCCAAGGAGGAGGTTAAAGCAGGCAGGCACATCAATCACTTCGAAGGGGATAAAAGCAATTATAGGTCCGATCGTCACATCAAGAGTAGCCACACCCATGACCTCTCTCTTTGTATTATCATATGCCCTCACAATCTGATCGGAGGGGGTGAAATCTGCAGCATCAAGACCCAAGCAACTTGCAACTTTCAATGGGTACACATTCAGAGCCTACCCATTATCAACCAAAACTATGAAGACTGTTTTTCCTTGGGTCATCATAGTTATATACAAAGACTGGTTGTGATTTTCTCCTTCCTTTGGCAAATCATGATCGGTGAAAGAGATGGAAGCAACCTTGGTTGAGCTAGTGAGGGAGGCTACCAAGGTTTCAGGAGAAATGTCAATTGGAGCTTGGCACTTATTCAACGCCTTGCAAAGAGCTTGGCGATGTAGGAAGGATGACTGGATGAGACTCCAAATGGAGATGTTGGCTTGGGTTTTCTTTAACTATTTGAGGATAGCATCCTCTTCAGGCTATTTGCTTATCTTCTCCATAAGGTGGGGGGAGAAGGGGGGGGGGGGGGGGGGGGAGGGGGGAGGGGGAGAACATGCTGGACAGGCTGTTGTACTGATGAGTTCGGTTGATAGAACTTACCACTTCTTGTTATTGCGTCTATCTCTTCCACAAAATCATTAAGATCCAATACACAACAAAACTCATTAATTGATATAATCAAAGAGATTAGATCCATTTCTGTGTCGTAAGAGTGGAGGAAATTGACATTAACTTGATGATTTGGAAGAGGGTTGTTATTGATGTTGGGTCTTGCTTTTAGTGGAATGATATCGCCACTATCCACCAAGTCCTGGATCTTGTACCTAAGGTTCTTGCACATTTTTGTTTTGTGCCCTGCACCCTGATGATATTCACAATATTCACTCATATTCCAGATTTTGGGCAAAGGATTTGGGGGTGCCCTAGGCTCTAAAGGCTTCACCAAATTTGCCTCTAATGCCTTCTTGTATACCATGACTAATGGCATACCCATATTAGTAAAAGACCTCCTTTCGAGTCTCATAGGAGGATAGTTTGATATGGCAGCAACTTTCCTGCATTTCTAATTGGCAAAAGTGTTGTGGGTATAATGAGTGTTTTTCCTATACCTTGAACCAGAGGATTCTTCTTTGATTTGCCCATTCTGGATTAAATCCTTTATCTTTGATGTTATGGTAATAAGGGCTTTAAAGTCTGGTAGATATTGGGTTTGGAGATGAGTCTGGTAACTTGGAAGGAGATTCTTGATGATTATATCAATATGCTCCTACTCGGTAGGCCTGTTCATCTTTTGGGCTGCTTTAGCCCTCCATCTTGTGAGAAAAGTAGAGAAGGACTCCTTTTGTTATTGCTTGGTGGTCTCCAAGTCTCTCCTAGTGATGTCCACCTCAATGTTATAATGATATTGCTTGATAAAAGCATTGCAAATATCATCCCAAGTTTTCTTGAAATTTGTGTCCAAGTTAACAAACCATCTCATCGCCGCACCTGTGAGCGACTATTGGAACAATTGAGCAAGGAGCTCATTGTCCACCCCCAATGGGTTCATAGCCCCCACATACATCTTTAAATGAGTTTTGGGGTAGGTAGTGCTATCAAACTTGTCTATGCTTGGCATTTTGAACTTTGGAGGAACCCTAGCATTTAGGAACAGAGTAAGTGAATCCACATCGATCAAATCCTCATGATTTTTAATGTTTTTCAGAAGCCTTTCCATAGCTTCAAATTTGTCCATCAATTTCTTAGTTTATGTTGAGTTGGAATTCTCTCCTTCATGAAAAAGATTCGGGGTGGAGGATGGCATAGTGCGACCGGTCAAATTGATAGACTGGGGTGAAATGGTAATTTCAGGAGCTTTTCCGTTATTTGTCAGATCAATAATAGGGTTTGGTGGAAGGGATGAGGATGTATTAGGGGTATCAACTTGAGGGGCACTTGTTCCTTGGCTCATCATGGTTTTCACCTCACTAAGGATGGATTGGCGCTGTGTATTAAGGGCATGGCTTAAGGCAACCTATAAGTTATCCTCTTGCTTTTTGAGTAGGCTAGCTAACATTGTTTCTATGGTCTCCATACCCAGTGTTGCGACTTTGCGGTACTGCAAGTATACAGGTCGCGTGGCAAGTAATAATGATGAGTAAGTATCGTTCCCACGAGGAAGGGGATATCAATGAATCACTCCTAATTATTGCTATTATTTGGAAAATAATAAGGTTGGGTGAATTTTTAG
>CANXYC010750152.1:0-41131 GCA_948193065.1 Aleurites moluccanus | reverse complement strand
ATCATGGGAATTTCCTTTAATAGGTTAATAATACAATGTTTCATAACATGAGAATCATATATGAACATTAGGAAGGATTGAACAATCAATTTCAAAGAAACAATATGCATATGCAATGTTCATACTTACCTCAAAGCAATTTATCATTGTATTTCCCTCAATTACTTGTACATTCAATAATCTCCTCTATTTTCTTGAGTTTTCTTCTCCTATGACAATTCCCCAAATAATCAAAATTAGGATTTCCTCAATTAATAGTACATAATATGGTTTCTTATAATTTTGAACATCTTATAGTCTCTATTATTGTTTCCTAACTTCAATTTAATTCATCTCTTAAAGAAAATCTGAAAATTAAGAACATACTTATTATTCACGTCACTATTCATTAAAATTCATAAATTCTGGTATCTTCCATATTAATCAAAATTAATAGCCTTAAATGCTCATAATAGTTTCTATATAACTCATAAATATCTATTCTAACTACTAAAAATCTTAATCTAAAAAGACAATGAAGTTTGGAGAAAATCACCTTATTTCTCCAAAAATGAGATCTTGAAGGATCTAAGCTTGAAAATGATGATCGAAGCCTTTGAATGTGATAATTTAATGATTTAATGCATTAATTCTGAGTATTAATGCATTAGAAAACAAATGGAACAGATTGGAGAGAGATAGGAGAAGAAATGAAGAAGTAAGAAAGAAAAGAGGAGAAGATATCGTGGAAAAAAAAATAGCTACTGCTTCTCTTTTAAATAAGCTACTGCCTCACTAATACCCACTTCGCCAAATTTCCACTTCGCCAATCCCACTTCGCTAATCTTATTTCGTCAATCCCACTTTGCCAAATTCCACCTCGGCAATCCCACTTCGCCAAATTCCACTTCGCCAATCTCCACTTCGTCAATCTCACTTCGCCAAATTCCACTTCATCAAATCCCACTTCGCGAATCTCATTTTGCCAAATTCCACTTCGGCAAATCCCACTTCGCTAATCTCACTTTGCCAAATTCTACTTCATCAAATCCCACTTCGCTAATCTCACTTATCCAGCTCGATCAGCCTCTATCCACGTCGAAATCAAGGAGCCAGCTCACACTGCCTATTTCTGCAGAGCTGGAAAATCTTACTCGTTAACTCGCACTAAATCAGCTCGCAAAAGATCTACAAATATCCAAAATCCTCCATTATTTTTGTCACTTAAAATAGACACTTAGGGATCCAACATATCCAAAATTCAAGTCAAAAGAAGATCTACACAATTTATGGTGAATCTCTAAATTTCACCATTACTTTACTCTCCAAGTACTATCCGAGCAGATCTGATTAATTTAGATCTCTCTTAAGCTACAATTATCCAATCTCCTTGAAATTTTACATCCATCTATATAACACATAAAGGAATATTTTTCATGTTTACACTTAAGACTCACTCAGCGTCTAACATTCTCATAATAAATAAACATTCTCAGACTTTCTGCAGGAAATAGAGAACTAGACAAGTTCTGGTCGAGAAAGCATATCTCCCCCCACATACAAAATTTTAGAAAACTATTCTATAGGCTTAAAGATAATATATAAATCTACAACTCTTATGTTTTACACTTTTCCAAATTATTCTTTTAAGATTATGAAAACTGACTCACAAAATCCTTCCTGAATACAGATTCTGAAATTTTCAAAACATTAATCTATCCACAATCATTTCAACAACATGCATAAAAAAAAATCAGGTATTATAGTTGGTTATGCGAACCATAGTGCTGCTTATAGATTTCTTATTTTAAGAAGTGATATACTAAATACTAACACAATAATTGTAACTAAAAATGTAGAATTTTTTGAAATTTTTCATTTAAGACTAAAATTGATAAATCTATTCCCACAATTGTTAATGAGTCAAATAAGGAAATTAACCTAGAAACTGAAATTGAACTTAGGAGAAGCTCTCGTGCTAGGAAAGAAAAGGATTTTGTAGATGATTTCTTTGTATACCTATTAGTTAATGATCCTGTAACATATAATGAAGCAGTAATCTCTCCAGATGCACCTTTCTAGAAGAAAGCTATTAATAGTGAAATAGAATCCATTATGGGTAACCATACTTGAGAATTAGTTGATTTACCTCCTGAAACAAAATCAATAGGGTGAAAATAGATTTTTAAAAGAAAACTGAAACCTAATGGTTCAATAGATAAATTTAAAGTTAGACTAGTTGCCAAGGGGTACAAACAAAAGTCTTAGATTATTTTGAGACTTATTCTCCTGTTGCCATAATAGCGTTAATTAGGACTTTGATAGCATGTACTGCTATATTTAATTTAACTATACATGTGAAAACGGTATTTCTAATGGTGATTTAGAGGAAGAAATCTAGATGGATTAACCCAAGGGGTTTGTATCACCTGGAAACCAAAATAAAGTGTGTAAGCTAGTTAAGTCTCTTGATGGTCTCAAACAAGCACTTAAACAATGGAATGAAAATTTTGATAAAGTAATGATTTCTGGAGGATACTCAATGAATGATGTAGATAGATGTATATACACTAAGTTTGAAAATAATGAGTCTGGAGTAATAGTATGTTTATATGTTGATGACTTACTAATTTTTGGGACTAGTCTTGATGTGATATCGGAAACTAAGAAAATATTATCTACTAATTTTGATATGAAGGATATGGGTGTTACAGATATGATATTAGGAATAAAATTAAAGAGAGTTCAAAATGGTTATGTAATTTCTCAAGAACATTTTGCAGAGAAGATTCTTAAGAAGTTTGGATATTTTGAGACTAGCCCTTTGAATACACCCTATGACTCCTCTTTACATCTTGTAAAGAATAATGGTCCTAGTATAGGACAAATTAAGTATTCTCAAATTATAGGGAGTTTAATGTATTTGATAAATTGTAGTAGACCTAAATTGCTTATGCTATAAATAGACTTAGTAGGTATACCCAAAATCCTAATAGAGATTATTGGACTGCCTTAACTAGAGTTCTTAGATATCTGAGAGGTACTATGAACTTAGGATTACATTATTCAGGCACACCTGTAATCTTAAAAGGGTATACAAATGCAAATTATATCTCAGATTCTAATGAGACCAAATCCACTAGTGGATATTTGTTTACTTTAGGAGGAGGAGTGATTTCATGGATATCCTCAAAACAAACTTATGCAGTATGCTCTACTATGGAGTCTAAATTTATTGCCTTAGAGAAGGCAAGTTTTGACGCAAAGTGGCTTAGAAATCTTTTGGGAGATATTCCCTTATGGGAAAGACTAGTTACATCTGTGTTTATGCATTGTGATTGCCAAGTTGCCATTGGAAGAGCTAAGAACCAGATTTATAATGACAAGAGTAGACATATACGCCTAAGACATAATATTGTGAGATAGTTATTATCTGATGGAATTATATCCCTTGATTTTGTAAGGTCAGAGCTTAATCTTACGGATCCGCTGACCAAACCACTTAGCAGAGTGCTAATGGAAAGTACATCAAGGAGGATGGGACTTCTGCCTACAACATAGATCGAAGTGATGGCAACCCAACCTATGTGATTGGTGATCCCATAAAATAAGTTCATATGAGTAATAACAAGTCACTGGATGGTCTGGAGGTGCTATCCACTTTATATATATGAGTCCATCCCTATAGTGTAGGGTAGTGTACTACTATAACGATGAGGTTGAGTAGTTCTACTGCGATGAGGTTGAGTTTATATGTGACTCTTAATGCTTATCCATAGTCCAAATTGGGTGGTGTACATGACTATAGAGTACACTTAATGGAAGCACCTAAGTGAGTGTGGGGTGGGGCCGCCCTTATGAGAACTAGGCAGGTATCTCTAAAGCACTCATAAGTTTCAGGTATCGACACATGGCCAAAATGTGTCAAATTGCGTTGAACAGCTTATACGTGAGACTGTGATGTGAGTGATATGTACTTCTGTTTCACATTAAAGGGTGTAGGTTCATAGAAACTTTATGTTTTACCAAAGACTCGTGATTCAAGTCATATCTACTATATGCATTGATTCATAGTCCAAAAGACACTAGTGCTTATGCGTCAGAGTTTCTTTGATTTTGATCAGACACTTTCATTTCCTTTTGATCACTCATTGCTTTTAATATGCCTTTTAATATATGTGGAGATTGTTGTATATATAATATATAAGTGGGTATATCAAAAGACATTCTATCCCACATTGAAAGATTACAAACTTTTATAAGAGTATATATTGATTATTATAATTCATAGTCAACAAGGATTTTTTAGTGGACCATACTATGCATGTGGCATGAGTGGGTGCACACCTTATATCGCACAGGAGCGTGCCATTCGGCTCGGTGCAGTATGGTGTGGTGCGCATATGCAAAACTGAAATATTATTTTTTTATTTCTTTTAAATTCACCGAATTATAATAGACTCAAAACCTATTTAATTTTTCTAAACTGAAAAATCTTCTCACTAATAGTTATGACCATTTTTTCTTTAATTCACCCAATTATAGCATTAAAATTTTATCTGTGAACGTTGGTTTCTTTTTCCTATATATTACAGAGAAAATCTTGTATATACAGAGAAAAAACATAGAGTCTTACCTAATCAAAATAGTTTTATAGTTGTTTCTAGAGTTTCTTTGTTCTTGTGTTTGAATTAAAGAAGTTATAGCTGTTAAATCATGCAGGTGATTTCGATTGGGACCTGTGAGTATCAATAATCTACTGAGAAGGCGAAATATTCCTTAAAAATAGTGATATCTCATGTTTCAACTAATTATATAAGTTGTTTCGATATTATTTTTTATTTTATTTGGTTCTGAATAACTTGGTAATTGTATTTGGTCTGTATTTTCAATTCTAGTTAATTGTTAACAACACCACCTCGATTGGTCGATTGGTGATTGCACACTACTGAGGAGAGCTTGTTATAACCTGAAGGGTAGCTTTAGAAGTGTGAACACTATTCTTAATTTAAGCGCTCATTCTTAACAAGCCTCAAGCTATTGTGTTATATTCAATTATCCTTTTATGCTCTTATTTTATACAAAAATTATACAAAAATTTTAAGGATAGCGTGGAATCTCTTGGAATAGTGCTACTACTGTTAGCATCTTGTATAAAGCAAATGGCAGGACTAATAAACTTTTCTTCAAAAATATATATATATAGCTTTTTGTTTTAAGAAGGTGGTAATTTGAGTGAATATATAAGCTTATTTAAAGGAAAATATTTAATTCATGATTTCTATTTTGGTTAAATATTTAATTTGTATCACGTAAGAATTTTATCTATTAATTATATTAACTGTATTAATTTTCAGACCCATTTATATTTTAATAAATAAAAAAATATTAAATTAATAAAAATCATATTTATAATTAATAAAAATATTAAAAGCAAAAAAGTAAAAATTGAATGAAACTCAGATTAGTCAAAATCTTCAAAGCCCAAACAGTCACCTGCATCCTCATTTTCCCTTCGTTCTTCAAGTTGGGGTTTCCAATCTTTTTCCTTTTTCTTTATTATTACCTGATCAGATCTCCTGCTCCAGTTGGTCTCCAAAACTGGTGGCTCATTTCCAGTTTCTTCAGTGTATTGAAATTTAAGAACAGAAGTTGGAGAACTTAGATTATGAGATTCCTTACCAGAATCATACCGTGTAATTTCAAAAACTGGGGATAGGGATGGAGTTCTCACCGGTGGTTTTATGAAATTATTGAGAGCATTAGGACCTTTAATTTTTATGGCAGCTTTATCATAAACCATTGCAGCTTCCTCTGCCGTATCAAAAGTCCATAACCATATTTTGGCTCGCTGAAATGGGTCTCTAATTTCAACAGCAAATCTTCTCCACGGCCGTTGTCTAACACCACGATACCTTTTATCCTCTGGGTAATAACGTTGATCCCTTATATTTTTTTTGTGTTGATGTTGTTGTTGTTTGTTAAACCCGGAATTAGTGTTTTTCTATGTGATTAGTCAAAATCACTAAGTAAACTAATCATATCCTTCTTTCCTCCTAAATGAAAACTCAGATAAAACCCATGTAATCTGGGTTACATTTAATTTTTTATTTTTTATTTTTCAAATTTTTATTAATTAAAAATGTGATTTTTATTAATTTAATATTTTTTATTAATTAAAAAATATAAATAGATCTCACAATTAATACAGATAATATAATTTAAGAAATCTCTTAATTAAATTAAAATTTGAGTTTAAAAGAAAAATTTAACTAATTTATTATACGTGACTTAAATTAAATATTTGACTAAAGTAAAAACTCTGAATTAGATATTTTTCCTTTAGTTAATCAAAAGTTTAATAATTTGTTAAAAGCTGAATGCAAATATGATAATTAAGAGAAATCAATGATTTTATTATGTTTTTTACATTCATCCTACGATTAATTTTATTGACCTTTTAATAATTAAAAAAATAATAATAATATATAAAGAGGTGGAGGTAGTCTTAAAAATTTAGAGTTATAAAATTCCATAAAAAAAACGTAGATCCAAATTTAAAGTGAAAAAGGATGAATATTATAAATATTACCAAAAGAGTCATTATAAATGAGATTATCCTATTGTCACATTCTCATCTCTCATCTCCCAACTTCAATGGTGTGACATAAGATTAGTAAAAACTCATAAAACTCAATGCCAAATCACCTGTATCTTTCTAGATCAACAATACATATCATATGTTATTATCCATACAATATCAATCAAATATCATTCATTATTCCTTGTACATTATGAGTTAAAGCTCAAGTTAAAAATTATCATCTATGATGAACAAACCAAAGTTTAATAATATATCGTTATAATTTTTCTATATATTAATATATTACAATAAATAAAATTATGTATGAATATTTTACACATAAAATTATTCAAATCAATAAATAAAATTATATATGAATATTTTACACATAAAATTATTCACATGTATTTTTAAATATTTTAATTTTAATTATTAAATAAAAAGCAAGAAAATATATATAAAAAAAGAGAAATTGACGATATTTTGATTAAATATATAAAAATAATTTTTAAATTTTATAAAAATAAGAAAATAAATTAAATAATTAAAAAATAATTTTATTTATTTTAATTTTAGAAAAGTAAATAGTTAGATAAAAATTAATTATTTTAATTTAATAAAAAATAATTTTAAATTAAAAATGATATTTATTTTAATTTTAATTAAATAAAATAATTAATTTTTATTTAGTTATTAATTTATTTATTTTTTTATATATTTAATTTAAAAAAAAATATTTTTTTATAAATAAATAAATTTTTAGAGACTAAATTATAATTTATTAATTACTTTTTAATCTTTGTGGGGCCTAGAAACAAAAATTAATGGTCAAAAGGGTCGGAATGATAAGTTTTAATAACGTTACGGTCAAAATTATATCTCGAAAAATATTAAAAGTCAGTATATTTTTAGGATTAAACGGGAGGGTTAAAATTATACCTTATCCCTATTTTTATTATTATTTTATATTTTTATTTCTGAAAGTAATGATTCAATGATGGAATAACTATCTTACACCTACATTTGCTCCGCTTTTTTAATAAAAATAAATTAAAAATTATAAAAATTAATATAAATGAAATAAAATCATGGAAAAGTTGGTGAAGAACCGGGTCAATAATTTCTTAGAAACTAAGAAATGGAAAAAGAAAATGCCAAGAAGGGTCCAAGAATTGGGCAATGGACAACCCAAATACCAAATGCTAAAATAAAGAGCAAAGAGCAAGTGCATGGAAAGAGTTCAAAAGTTGATTATGAAGAAATTGACGACCAATAACAAATGCTTTTGCCTAAACTTTTACCAAAATACTGTTTATCTAGCCTTTGCCTTTTATAGTTTCATCTTCACCCTTGAATTCTCAAGATTCTACACCCACACTATCAAAAATTCAAATATAACCCTCAAATCTCCACTATATAAATGCAGTGGAGCTTGCTTCTCATTTCAAACAAACTCCACTGAGACATTTCAATAAACACTTAGAGAGCTAATTAATTGAATCAATTATGGGTGGCAACAGCAGGCAAACCAAGAAATCTTCTTCTCTGTCTTTCTCTTCTGCCTTTAACATCTTCAAGTCTGGTAGGTCTCGACGTGTAGAAGATAGTTACGACGACGTTTCAAATGCGACAAGGGTATTTCCTAGTGATGAAGATGGAAGAGGTCCATGGAGAGTTGCTGATCCTCGAATTGATACAAAAACCTCTGCTTTCATTGCTAATTTTCATGCTACACGAATTTCTGAATCTGACCGCCAAATTTATCAGTCTGCTGCAAAGGCTTAAACATATCAAATACATCTTCTTCTTCTTCTTCTTCTTCTTCTTCTTCTTCTTCTTCTTCCCCTGTGTTCATATAATATTAGTTTGTATATCAAGATCATGTTCTGTTCAAGATTCATATTCATGAAAGAATCATAGTATGTTAAAAAATATTATAAAATTCTTAGAATAACTAAATATTTATTTTGTGAGATTTATAATAATTTTTATATTTGATAAATAAATTAAATAAAATAATAATTTATAAATACTTTATTAGAATTTCTAATAAAAAATAAAATATTTAAGTTAGAGGAATTAATTGATTGAAACATGTTGAGTTACTTGAAGGAAGTAAGGTAATGGTTGCGACGTATATATGTGATCCAATTATTAATTAAGAGACCATAAATATAATAAGTTTTAAAATATAATAATTATTTTCCTTTTAAAATATGTTAATAATTTTTTTCCTTAATTTAATATTGATATGAAATAAATGAGTTGAGTTACACAGCAACCTCTCATACGTCTCTTTTTAATTACTTAAAAAATTTTATAAAATTTTTAATAAATTATATTATGATAGTGTTTGATATAATGAATCCATTGATATATTTTTTTATACTAAACAAAAATCATTTAGATATCTAAAAATGTATTATAAATTTTATGTATTATATTTAACGGTATAAATTTAATGCATTTATAATATATTTTTAGCTATCCAAATAATTTTTGTTTAGCATAAAAAATATATTAATGGATTCATTACATCAAACACTGTCAAAATTTATTTTTTAAAAAATTTTATAAAAAATTTTAAATAATTAAAATAAGACACATAAGAGACTATCATGTAAAAATACACCTAAAATAAATACGAAGGTATAAGATATCTCGCACTTCAAACCCAATATTAAATGAATGTGCTTTATGGACAGACTTGGATAACTTAGATTCAAAGAAGTTGCAGGTCGAGAACAGCATCTCAAGGCTCAATGTCATAGTTAGAAATAAATTGGTATTTCTAACTACTATAGAATTAGTTCTTTATAATTTTTTTTTTCCCTTTATCTCATTAAAATTATTCTCTGTCAATAATCTATCGTCTATTTTCTTGAAAAATCTAAATTCAAGTTATTGTCTTTATCATTAAAAAGGCTTTATCAAGTCCAAACGCAGTATCTTGATGCATTGTGTTCATCTTGCATGTTCACAAATTAGAGTTTTACTAGGCCTAGGCTTATATTAAAGAAGTTTATCTTTCATTCTTGAAAATCTCTGAATCATAGGATATTTTGTTAAAATAATAAAAAGAATTTAGGTGATTTATTGAATGAATTAATTAAAAATAATTAAGAAAATGTGAAAATATCAAATTTAGTATTTAGAATTCCAAATTAGATTAATTCAATTTGGCTTTATAGATGACAATTATATAGCTACATGGTAGCATGAAAATCTCATTGAAAAAACAAATAATTATTTAGTCTTTATAATAATTATTTAATTATTAATTTCAATTTTGTGGTTTCTTAATTTTAGTGGATTTTCTCAGAGAGCTTTTTGGACTCTAATTTTGAAAATTTTTCTTCTTGTTAGTTATCATGTTTTCTGAAAACTCCCCCTTTGTTCAAAGAATATAATATTTAACTATATTTTTATTCAAAATTGCAAGAACTGAATGTTATAAAAAATAATTGCCATTTACTCTTGACATTACATTTAAATGACATGGCCATGAAGAATTAATGACTTTAATTTTAAAATTGACTTATTTTATTAGATGTAATCATGAAAAATTTGTTCATAAAAGACTGCAGCTATTTAATCCAGAGGCAGTCTTTTATTTATTTTTATTTTTTTATTAATTAAATTCAAAAAATTGATCTAATATAGATTTAGCATATAAAAAAATTGTTATTGATGAAAAATAAAAATAACTATCAATAATAATAATACGAGGATATGTGTATATAGAGATTTTATTTTTTTCTTATAAATAGATAAATTAAAGATAAAAAAATTTCTCTCTTACTCTTTCTTATATTTATTTTGAGAAAAATAAAAAAAATTGAAAAAAATTATTTCATTTGGTTATCGACAAGAGAAATAAAAGAAAATAAATAAGATGAAATATGATTTTCTCATTAAAATTTTTAGAACAAGAAAATTTATCTTTATTTTAAAGAAAAATTAAAATATTTTAAAATATTTTTAATATAAATTACAAAAATATATTTTCTTTCTTATTACTTATCTTTTAATAATATTAAAAAAGTAAATATCTTACAAATGAAAATTTACATTTCATTCTTATGTAAATATGAGATCCAAATAACATAAATAAAATTTAAATTTTTTTCTTTCCTTTTTTCTTCATTTTTCTTATTTAATTTCTCTTTATTTTCTTTACACAATTAGTTCACCAAATAAAGTATTCGAAAATTCCAACATTAGAATTTTCTCATTTGAACAGAACTTATGAATCTTTGCTCTTCTTTTTCTTTGATTTTAGATCACAAATCAAATTTATAAAAATAATATAGCTCCATTTTAGTTATTTAATGATTTATTTCCCATCGGCTATCCTTATCAAAAACACATTAAAATTGAGTGAATTAGCTATCCTTATTGAAAAATATTAAAATTGAGTGATTTTACTGATACAAGGACCATGTTGATATTTAGTGAAAAATTCAAAGATGAAATGAGATTAAGTTGGAAAAGTTGACCATTTGACTTTTACATTATTATTTACTATTTATTTAGGCTACGAGCCCTTGGGCCTGTGCTGAATTTTTTGGACTTTTGCACTAATTTCCTTTCCCCGTGTCCTTTCGAGAAATGGAGGCATTTCTATGAAACCAAGCCCATATCTGTTTCCTGATACTGGAAATTATTAAACAAACAACAGGTTCATCTATAGATAATTGACAGTAACAGTGCCAATACTTAAAAGTATAAAAGTTACAGTAAAATTATATAAATTAATATTTGATAAATTAATAATTTTTATTATATAATATTTTTACGATTTTAACTTAAATTAATAGATTAAATTAATACTCAATTAATTAATATTTTTTTTAATTAAAAAAATTTATAAGTCGCAATAATATTAATTTATAAAGATTTTGATGTATTATGAAATCACATATTAATTAATTAATGTAAGAATTATTAATTACTTAATTACATTAATTTTAAGGAATTCAATGCACTATTAGGTAATTTAGTAGGTGAGTTTACTGAACTTATTTGCTAAAATTTAATTTTTTTTTATCATAGAATTTCTATTGTTTGCATCAATTGACCATTCATGCATGTTGTATAATTGTAATTGGTACATAATTATAAAATAACTTATAAGATAATGGATTTGTAAAATTAGGATTGGCTATTCCCATTTAATGCTTAGTGAGATATTTAATTTATGAAAATGAATTATACCACATTAATTATTAGAAAAATAAATTGATAAAATTATCTAAAAAGGTACCATCCTCCTAATTTTGTCCACCCACAAAAGCCAAAACAAAAAAAATGCATCATTTAATGATTTTTTTTTTTTTTACTTTTTCCAACCCTAGTGGAAGTCTAATATCAATGAATTATTAACTTTATGTTGTTGGAGTATGAAAATACATATTTATCAACCATATATTTATCCGCGAGTTTTTAATTTAATAATATTAAAATTATTTTTAAAAATAAAAAATTTTAAATTTAAATTTAAATTAAAACTATAAAAAAATTATTTATATTAAATATATAAACTTATCTCATACACTTAATTAATAAAAGATAAAATATTTTAGTTAATATAATTTTTTTATTTTTTTTTAATAAAAAAATATAAATATTTTTTATTTTTTTCTTTATCTGTTCTTATCTTATTGGATTAACGTATATATTAAATAAAAATAAAAAATTTTCGTAAAATTAAATTAAAAAAAAATATATCATATCACCAAATATTAGACAAACAAGCTTCCACCATATATATATATATATATATATATATATATATATAAAGAGCTAGGAAATTGCAATTCATTTTAAAGAAAAAAGGTTGTCATCATTATAATTATAATGGTAGGCTTATGTTATTGTCTACCATTTTAAAAAGGACACATGTAATTTAACAAAAACATGCATGCGCAATATAAATTGTCAAAGTATTTACCAATTAAATTAGAACATTGTGGAACTTTGATAATTAATCTGCAGAATTAGAGCATTCACCATTGTTGTTGTACATCTTATTCTAAGTCAATTATTTCCCGAAAAGATCAAGATAAGTATTCAGATAATGTTTTTTTATTTTTATAAAGAAAAATGTTATTCATAAAAAGAAATTGTGCTTATCTTTTGGAATATAAGTATTTAGATACCAACTTATATCATAATTTTTCTCAAGTAAATGTGTTCTACCTTAATTATCAAATCATAATAAAAGCACATCTATCTTTCTAATGGGTGTTTTAAAAAACACTCATTAAAAATGATTATGTCTGAAAAAAATATAATTATAAAATAATTATATTAAAAAAATATAAATAAATTAATATAAAAAATAAATTAAATGAAAAAAATATATATATTAATAAAGTTATATTTCATTCACTATTTTTAAATGATAGGTTATAATTTTTATTTTTCAATTTATTTTTTTTAATTTACTTATTTAATATTATTTAAATTTTCAACTCTTAATAAGTGTTATTAAAACGCTAATTAAAAAAAACTGAAACCTACTAAATGAATTTACACTATTTTTTGCCATGATTTTGCTTTTTAGTTGTAAAGTTAATCACAGGGCTCACTAAACATTTTATAATATATTACAAATACAAAACTCTATTTTTCATTATATTTTAATAGAATGTGAATTTAAGTTATTTTCAATGTAAGTATTAATTCAATTAGTAATTAAGCAATTTTATTACTTTCATTATTAAAAGTTTTTCCCAAATTACGAATAAAATATATATTTTTTATTATGCAATGCCTTCTTTATGAGTTTGTTTTATAAGTTTTCTCTCTTTATTTTCTGTTACAACTGAAAAAAAAAATGCATTCCTTGTGATATGCATTTCTTTCTCATTAAAAAAAAAAAAAAAAAAAAGGCATTTCAATATATATATTATATATATAAAAGTTGGTTCCGCTATGTATGGACGTACACACGTGTCCATTAAAAAATGCTCACACAATGAAATTTAAAGTTGGTATAAATATTGAATGTATCTTATAATAGATATTTTTATAACTTTATAATACACGCTTGATGAAATATAAATTTTTTGGATTAATTATTATTTTTTTCGTAAAATGACTTAATATTTAAATTTTTCATGATTTTTTAAAAATACATTAACTCCTTCCTGATAAATATCATAATATACTACCAGATTTTTTCGTCCAAATTTACCGTTAATCAACCGTTAGTCAATCATACAAAAATAGTAAAAAGTTTTTAATTTTTAATTAATATATTATATTTTTATTTTATTTTTTGAAAAATAAAAATTTGAAAATAATAAAAAATAAAAAATAAAAATATTTTTTACTTTTTATTTTTAAATTTATCAAAAATATAAAAATAAATTTTTTTATTTGTATTAAAAAAATTTAAGATTAAATAATTTAATTTCTTCTTAAATTATTTTTAAAATAAAAAATAACAAATAAAAGTATTTTTTAAAAAATATATTTATTTATTTTTTATTTTAAAATTTGTCAAAAATATGAAAAAAAAAATTTAAACCTTAAAAAATTTTTTTAAAAAAAAAATAGAATGTAATTAATTAAAAATAAAGGGCAACGATATTTCTATCTTTTTATTATCTTTGTAAAGTTGATTAAGGGTTGACTAATGATAAAATTAGACAGAAAGATTTAGTAGTATATTATCACATTTATCAGGGGAGAGTTAATGTATTTTTAAAAAATCAGGAGGAACTTAATGTATTGGGTCATTCTATATAGAGAAATATTAATTAACCTAATTTTTTTTTATTCTTTATTCTTTTTAAATTTACTATTTTATTTGTTTAATTTTATAAGATGTTATTAGCAAGATTATCTATTTTAGTTTAAGCACTCAAATTCATGTAAATTTTATTTTTAAAATTTTAATTTTATGTTTCTTTTTTATTTTATTTTTCGTGAAGTTTTTTTATTATATTATATTATTAAGGAAAACTCACAATTATAAGTGCAACAATAAAATTTGATCTCTTAATAGATCTACGTTCATGATTTCTTAAAAAAATAATCTATTATAACCACATATTATAATTTTTGAACAAATAAAATTGTAAAATCTCTCACAATATCATTACAAAAACGTTTTATTCATACACTTTGTAACTATTATAATTCTACCATAATATTAAATCGAACCCTCTTCAAACAACTATTAGATAAGAACCAATTATATAATTTGATAAAAGTCAAAGAAACCTTTATATAATATTACTCATTATCAATACTAACTCAATAAGAATTCTCATTCAAATAAAAATAATATTAAAATAAGAATTTTACTTTACCAAAAAAAAAAAATTTCACTCAATTGAGAAATATTTAACACGCCAAAAAAAAAAAAATCTTTTTTCAAATCCCACTAGAATTTTGAGTCGCAATCTTAACAATCTTCACATTTAATCAAAATCTTTCAATCATGCAATCTTACGCAGTATTTGACAATCTCCACCTTAACTCAAAATTCAATAATCAAGCAATTTTCATAATTTTTAATTATCAAACTTTCATATTAAAGTTTCACCTCAATCAAAACTCATCAACATTATAATTTAAGCTAATCACATTAGTTGAAAAATTATAATCATTTTTTTTCATTAGGGTTAATTGCAAAAAAATTATCAACTATTCACAAAATTGTAATTTTATCACGAATTAAAAATTTTGACAATTTTATACATATACTTTCAATTTTTGATAAATTTAACACGAAATCGAAATTCGGTCAAAGCTCTAGTGTCAGAGCTGCCATGACATGCTGACGTGACATTTTTTTTATTATTTTTGCCACATCAGCATCTGATAAGGAAATTAAATCGAATCAACTAAATCAAACCAAATTAACTTGAATTAGTTGGTTCGATTTGATTTTTTGAATTTCAATTCGGTTCGATTAATTTTTTTAAAATTTTAGTTTTTTTAATTTTATTTCATTTTTTTAAAAAGAAACTGAATAATTTTTTTTATTCGGTTCGATTCATTTTTGAAATTTCAGTTTTTATTTTGATTAGGTTTGAGAATTTTGTTTCGATTCAGTTCACACTGAACCCAACGATTGCTTACCTCTTTATTTCTTTTTATTATTTTTTTTAAAAATTTGATGGTTATTCAATACCAAAAATATTAAAATTGGTTAAGTTCGATTTGGATATTTCAATTTTCTTTTGAATATCGAAATAATTAAACTAAATTAAATTGAAATAAAAAATAAGTTATTCATGTTGAATCGATAAATTTTGGTTTGGTTATTTTGTTATTTATGTTATTTAAATAAAATCAGTATATATATATATATATATATATATATATATATATATATATATATTGATTGGTTTGGTTTATTTTTTTTTTTTTAAGAAAATCAAATAAAATAAAAAAATCAAAATTTTAAAAAATTAATCTAACCGAACAGAAGTTTTAAAATTTGAATTAAACTGATCGATTCAAATTGGTTCGATTCGATTCGATTTGATTAATTTGATTTGATTTCCCAGTTAAATGCTGACATGAAAAAAATAATAATAAAAAATATTACATCAACATGCCACGTCAGCTCTAGCACTTGAGTTTTAACCAGATCTCGGTTTCGTGCTAAATTTGTCAAAAATTAAAAGTATATATATATATATATAATTGTCAAAATTTTTAATTCTTAATAAAATTGCAATTTCACGAATTGTTGATAATTTTTTTTTTTTTGTAATTAATCATTTTCATTATCAATTTTTAACTTGTTTTTCATATTCTCTTTATAGTTCTTCAAATTCTTCAATAATCAATTGAAATATTTTCACTCTCTATCATCATCTCAATTTATTCAAATCTTAACCTTAATATTTTTCTCTTTTATAAAATAACTTTTGAGCTCTTATAATAAAAACCAATAACTCTGATACCATTTGTTAGGAAAAATTCATAATTATAAAAGCATCAATAAGAAAAGAGAAAACAATACAAATAATTTTAATGTGATTCAATCTCACAATAGACTTACGTCCATAGTCTCTCGAAGAAATAATCTGCTATAATCATAAATTATAATTTTTGAATTGATAGAATTGTCAACCCTCTCACAATTAAGACACTCTGTACATATATTTTGTGACTATTATAATTCTATCTCAACTTTGGGCCAAACCTTCTTCAATCAATCCTTGCACAAGAGCCAATTATGTACTTGAATAAAAATAAATGAAGCCCTCTTGTGATATTCTTATTTGTAATGCTATCCACTATCAATATCAACTTAATAAGAATCTTTATATAAATATGAATAATATTAAGATAAAAATTCTACTCAACAAATGAAATAATTTTTCATTCAATTGAAAAATATTTCTCACGTACAAAATAGAAAGATATATTTTTTCAAATCCCACTAAAATTTTGAGTCACAATCCTAATATATATGTATATATATATATGATATGATATGATGCATTTATCATTGTTTCTATATAGTTTTTTCACGAAAGATTGGTCATATTTTAATAATGTGAAATACATCCGCTCAATATTATTATATTGATTGGGAGATACAATTGTTTTGATATAGCTATCGTTCTATTCATTGATTTTCTTGTATAATTTATGCATTATGTTCCTCATTGTTTGACTTATTGCATAGAATAATTATCATTCATGAGATATCATTTTATGATTGTACTATTTTAATTAAGTTTTATCCTATTTATTTTTAAATAGATTTATTTTATAATATTCTATCAATGTTAAAATATAATTCAAAAGAAAAAGAAAATGATTTGTTTATACTAAGCGAAAACAAATTTAGAATTGATTATTATATTTTTTTTTAATTCAATAATGTCTTGATTATGCTAGTGAATTTATTTAGTATGATATTGCTAAAATTTTTATTTATTTCAAGTATGTTTACTTTTTCTAATTAGCTCCAAATTAATATTATATGGAGAAAATATTATAATTAATGATATGTTAGAAAAAAGAATGCGATATGCTCGCATGCAAAAATACATTGTTTTATTAAAGACTTTACCAAAAAAAATTCAATTGAAAAAACTTTTAATTAAGAGAAAAATATAATATTAAACTCCTCTTATATATAATATCATTGAAGATATAAGACGATGCATTCCAATACTAAGAACATATTTCTTAACTGCAGCAAGAGGAAATACCTCAGTAAATAAATATATTAAATTATCACTTAAATAAATTTGTTGAATACTAATTTTATATTTTTATGTGTAAAGAAAAATTTTGATAAAATATATTTTATTCTATTTCCTTTAATATATCATTTCTTTAATTAAGTAATACTATAACATTATCTTCAAATAAAATTATTAGGATTTTATTTTTGGAAAGTAGACCACATGATTCTTGAATATAATGGGTAATTTAGCCAAACACATTATTAACTTGATTAATGAATTGAAATTATTTTTATGTGATTGGAGGAAGTAACAACTATTATATGTTTTGTGGAATGCCAAAATATAGCTTTGCAAGTTAACAAAAAATGTTATATCATGAATCATACTATTAGCAAGGAACATTAGCATACATTTTGCACTAAGATATAATACTTCAAAATCAATAAGTTTTTCATTATCTTCTCAAGGTCAAAATTGATCATTCCCTACATCAAGTAATTTAATAACCATTGGGGTACTTAATTGATATACTTTATCCATAAATAATTTATTAAGGACCTTTTCTATATAATTTGATTGATAACCAATAATTTCTTTTACTAAATATTCAATTTGAAAATTAAGACATAACTTTGACTTTCAAATATTTTTTATCTCAATTTCTTTTTTAAATAATCAATTACTTTTGAAAGTTTTTCAGAAGTTCAAATAATATACATATTATCAATATATACAAAAATTATGATAAATTCAAATCTTGACCTTTTTATAAAACCATATGGGCAAATATGATATTTTTATTATATTTTTTAAATAAATATTCGCTAAATCAATTACACCACATATGACCATATTATTTTAATCCAAATAAAGATATTTATAATTTGTTCGAATAAATTTTTTTTCACTAGCTTTTTTTTTTCCTTCACTAATTTTGGCTAAGATCAATAATCCCATATATCTAGAAATATGTGATCGATCTTTTAATAAATAAATCTCAATAATAATATATAAAAAATACAGTTTGCATTGTTTATTTAAAAGAATGATATATTTAAGGATAATTATGCATTTTTCCTTCACTAATTTTTTTTATTGAAATTTTACTAGTAAAATTTTAATGAAATGTATTTTTTGCAAAGATGAATATATAAAGGGGAATGTTATAAATATATGGATTAATTTGAATGTCTATAATCTCTTCTTATTGTCCTATTATCTACCCCATTGCTTCACTGCTTTTTATATATTTAAGTTTAATTTTACTACACCATTAATATTTTATAACTTTTAGTGGAAATATACTTTATAAATTGAGGTTATGGTAACTTTGTAAAATACACCTAATGAAATGTAAAATTCTCCTTTATATTTTTTTATTATTGTATTCTTGTTTAGTTTACTATTTATATGTATTCTGTAATTTATTAAGGACCTTTTTCTGTATAATTAGATATATAAACAACAATTTCTTTGCTAGATGTTCAATTTGAAAACCAAGATACAACTTTAACTTTCGAATATCTTTTATCTCAAATTTCTTTTTTATATAATTTATTACTTTTGAAAATTTTTCTAGAGTTTCAATAATATTTAAATTATCAATAAATATAATAATTATAATAAATTCATATTCAGATTTCTTTATAAAAATACAAAGGCGGATAGGATTAATTTTATAACATTCTTATAATAAATATTTGCTAAATCGATTACACCATATACGACCAAATAGTTTTAATTTATATAAAGATATTTGCGATTTGATCAAATAAATTTTCTTCATTATTTTTTTTTCATTCACTAATTTTGATTATAATTAATAACCCAACATATACGAAAAATTTGTGATTGATCTTTTAATAAAAAAATTCCAATAATATATGAAAATAATACAATGTACATTACTTAGTTAAAAGAATGATATATTAAAAGAGAATTGTATACTTTTTTTCTACACTAATTTTTTTTTTTATTAAATTTTTACTAATAAAATTTTAATGAGACATATTCTTTGCAAAAATGAATATACAAGAGATAGTTTTACAAATATATAAATTAATATATGGTTGCCCATAATATCTTTTTATTGTCCCATAATCTACCTTACTACTTCACTATTTTTATGTATTTAAATTTAATTTTACTATAATATTAATATTTTATAATTTATGATAGATATATACCCTCCTAATAATTTTGTGAGACACACTTAATGAAATATAAAATTCTCCTTTATATATTTTTACTTTGTATTCTTGTTTAACTTACTATTTTATTTGCTTAATTTTATAAGAAAAGTCAATTTAATTTGTAATTATTAATTATATTAAAGATTAATGTGTATATATATTATAAAAGTCTCTTATTTGAATTTCTTAAAAAATACATTACTTTTAATATAAAAAATTTATTTTATTTCAAATAAAATAAATGTATAAATTTATTATTATTATTATTATTATTATTTAATTGTCCTTGTGCTGATTAGATTAATATAAACACAACAATTAATTATCCATAATTCTAATTATATATGAATATATATTTCAAATTCCAATAAAATTTTTAAGTAGTAATTACACTATTATAAATATATGATTCTATGATAATTTTTTTCATTCACTATTATATCATCAAATTTTTAGTCCTCTCCTTCATTCAAAACATTTAGTATGGTTAATTTTATTCTATTTTTTAGTATTTTATGTGATATAATTATTTTAATTTTTAATTTTTGAAAAATATATATTAATAATTATTTGTTATTAAATAAATACATTAATAATTATGTATTTATTTAGAATTAACTAAAAAAAACTTTTTATTACTTTGATATATCTTTTATTATTTATAAAGTATAAAAAAATATAATAAAAATAATATTAATATAAAATAATCAATTATTGGTTAACTGAAAAATTATGCAAATATATAAAATGGAGAGAGTTTTTTTTTTTTTTTTAGTATTTTCCGTACAAAGAGCAAACAAAAAAAAAAAAATCTCTCTCTTGTCTCAACTCTCAAACACTCTCTATAAATAGACCTTTTGAATTGTTCAGTGACTTCAAATTACTCAGTTTTTCTTTTCTTCTCAATTGCATAAATCAAATCTCTCTCTTCTTTTTTCTTTCTCTGTGTCTTATTAATTCAATTCTTGGTTGTGTAAAAAAGAAATGGGCACTGAAGCTCCTACTCATCAAGATTATGCCAATAAACAACGAGTATCTCTCTCTCTCTTTTGTGGATGCGTTTTTTCTATTGCTTTTTTTTATGGATAAACAAACAGAAAAAAAAAAATAAAAAAATTTAACGGGTATTTTTTAAATAAATTAAAAATTTAGATAATATTAAATAAATAAATTTAAAATAAAATAAATAAATGAAAAATGAGAATTATTATTATTATTTAAGATGATAGTTAATGATTGCAGTGAAATATAATTTATTAAAATTTTTTTATCTAATTTTTTTATATTTTATTTAAAATAACTGTTTTTAATAAATATTCTTAAAGCACTCGTCCAAAAAATTGGAAAAGAAAAAGTAATGGAACTTTTCCATACTTCTTGGATATTTTTCTGCTAAATTTTTAGCTTTTTAAGTAGTTGATTATTGATTCTTTTTGTGATTAGCTTCCAAAATTATCTGAAATTAAGTAAAAGCTAAAACTTTGATAACAATGTTATTATTTCATCAATTGAATTTCCTTTTCAATTTTTGTACAAAACACACACAACCAATTTTGTGACCTAACTCACTTTCTTTTCTCTTCTTCTTTGCGTTTTCTGCCATAGCCAGAGCAATTTCCATTTGCTTATTGATTTATTCCATGGTCGGAACTACATGACTCCTCCAATGTTTTAAATATTATTAATGATTTAATGATAAAATTCCACTCAGTATCTTTTTCACACTTGAGTTTTTGATTTGTTAGAGTTTAACCTTATATGTAGGGTAAAAGATAAACCAATCGAACCAATCAAATCGAATTAAATCGATTAAACTAAATTAAAATCAAAGATTTTATAATTTATTTAATTTGGTTTGGTTTAAAAAAAAAAAGAGTAAACCAAAAGTTTGATTGAATTTACGATTTGAGTATTTTTTTTCGATTTCAAACCGAACCAAACCAAAGTAATTAAATATATTTGATTTTATTTTATAGACAATTACTTTTTTTTAACTTAATATTAATTTAAAATTTAAAAAATAACATCCATGAAAATTAACTAAAAATAAATAAAAGAAAAGTTTAATTCTTGAAAAAAAAAATACAAGTTTTTGGATGTATTAATTAATGAAATAGACAATTTTTGGGTTATACAATATTAAATTATTTTTGAAATTTTTTTATTATTGATATTTTATAGATATTTTTTTTAAATTTATAATAAAATAATGACGATTTATAAAAAAAAAAAATATGTGGTTTGAAATTGATAAATCAAAAGTATTTAAATCGAATCAAAATTAACCGAAATTGACAGTTTGATTATAACGATGGTTTAGTTTAATTTGAGAATTTTTCAAATAAAAAATATTAATTTGATTTAATAATAACTGTTCAAATCGATCAAACCGAACCCATGCGCCCCTGCTTATGTGGCACTTATTGATAGTTTAGAGTGTAAAATTTAAGACAACTCTAGTAAAACTTAAACGTCATTGCCTTTAAATATGTTTGACCAATACATGCACATAAACGGCTACTAGCTCTAAATATTATATAATTATTCATTACTAGGTAATTATCCTCTTTTGTATACAATTATTCATTACTAGTGTAATTACTAGCTAATATGAGCAAGATACAAACTCAAACCAGTTCAATCTAGATAGGAAACAAATTCGAACAACCCGCTTATGAAGATAGGGTTTGAACCTAGGATCAAGAGGTCATAAGATTTTAGTCTTAACCATTCGGGCTAGATATCATTGGCGACCCTAAACAAAATATAGTGGCAGTGAGGTAGGTCGGTCCACTTTAATGGTGAGATTGTAATTAAAAATTTATACTAGGTGCCAAAAAAGCTTAGTAAAAGTCTTGAAAATACACTTGAATTATGTAATAGCAGACTAGGAAGAAAATAGTTATGGCCTTCTGTTTTTGTAATAATGTTAGAAATGATCAGGTTTGTATTTGGCTATTAAATTTGATGAAAAAATGTGTTCTCGTGAACACAGGCTATTGAACAACTAGCTAAGCAAAAGGCAATTGATGACTGGCTTCCAATCACTTCTTCAAGGAATGCAAAATGGTGGTACTCAGCTTTTCACAATGTTACTGCGATGGTTGGAGCTGGCGTCCTCAGCCTTCCTTATGCCATGTCAGAGCTTGGATGGTATGTTCAATATTCAATTCTTAATCTTTACAAGAGAAATAAATTTCAATTCTGATGAGTTTTTGTATACTAAAATAGTTATCAGAGAAAATATTTTTTCTGTTCATAGATAAAATATTTTTTCTGTTCATAGACTTTTGTCAACTAAAATTCTATGTTTTTAATTTCAGGGGTCCTGGAGTTGTTGTGCTGGTTCTGTCATGGTTCATTACTCTGTACACTCTATGGCAAATGGTTGAGATGCATGAAATGGTACCAGGAAAAAGATTTGACAGATATCATGAACTTGGTCAATATGCCTTTGGTGAAAAGCTTGGTCTGTACATTGTGGTGCCTCAACAACTTATTGTTGAAGTTGGTGTGTGCATTGTGTACATGGTTACTGGAGGCAAATCACTTAAGAAATTCCATGATCTTGTATGCAAGGACTGCAAGCACATCAAGCAAACCTACTTCATAATGATCTTTGCTTCTGTTCACTTTGTACTCTCCCACCTTCCCAACTTCAATTCCATCTCTGGTGTATCTCTTGCAGCTGCAGTCATGTCCTTGAGGTACTCTAATGCCCTTACACTGCCCAAATTCTCACAATTGGAAAGATGGTATTAATTTGTTTTATATATAAGAATCTATAGTGAGTTACTACTAATAGCTATGTGGTTAGGGTTAGTGTCACCGTACTTGTTAGACCAGTAGTCAGACCTAATCGTGATAATTACGGCAACAAAATGAAGGGAAAGAAAGTGATTTATTTGTTTATGTTTCGATGCAGTTACTCTACTATTGCTTGGACTGCTTCTGTCCATAAGGGTGTTCAGCCTGATGTGCAATATGGCTATAAAGCTAGGAGCACTGCAGGTACAGTCTTCAACTTCTTCAGTGCCTTAGGTGATGTGGCTTTTGCTTATGCTGGGCACAATGTCGTATTGGAGATTCAAGCAACAATTCCATCTACACCTGAGAAGCCATCGAAAGGTCCTATGTTGAGAGGAGTCATTGTTGCCTATATAGTTGTGGCCTTGTGCTACTTTCCTGTTGCTCTTATTTGTTACTGGATGTATGGCAATTCAGTCGAAGACAACATCCTCATCTCATTGAACAAACCTCTGTGGCTCATTGCAATGGCTAACATGTTTGTTGTGGTTCATGTTATTGGAAGCTACCAGGCATAAATCAAACTTCATTCAATTTTCATTCTTATCTCATATTAATCTCAATTGCAGGTTATTTGATCGTTTTTTTTTATTGTTCTAAATGCAGATTTATGCAATGCCAGTATTCGACATGATGGAAACTGTATTGGTCAAAAAATTGAATTTCAAGCCCAATATGATGCTTCGTTTTGTTGTGCGTAACCTTTATGTTGGTAAGTAAACTCTTGATTCGTCAAGCTATTTTTTTTTTTTTCACTCTGAGTGGAGTTTTTGAATTTGGACTTCATTTTTTTGGTTATTGCAGCATTCACCATGTTCATTGGCATTACCTTCCCTTTCTTTGGTGGTCTACTTGGATTTTTTGGTGTTTGAATTTGGATTTAATTTTTTTGGTTATTGCAGCATTCACTATGTTCGTTGGCATTACTTTCCCATTCTTTGGTGGTCTACTTGGATTTTTTGGTGGCTTTGCTTTTGCTCCAACAACATACTTTGTAAGTCATATTCCAAAAAGCATTGCATTTATTGCAATTAAAAGAAACTACTTGATTAACTTACAACAATATTTCATTTTTCAGCTCCCCTGCATAATGTGGCTGGCCATCTACAAACCAAGAAAATTCAGCTTATCTTGGTGGTCTAATTGGGTTAGTTGACATAATTTCATTATTCTTGCTGTGCTTTTTTTAGTCCTTTTTCTTTTCTGTTTCACTGAATAATTATCTCCCAATCTATTTTACTTAATCTTATTGCAGTTTTGCATTATTCTTGGTGTTCTCTTAATGGTTATATCTCCCATCGGAGGATTGAGGCAAATAATAATTCAAGCAAAGAGCTATCAGTTCTACTCTTAATCATCCACCTCATTTGATATGAAGTGGATTGCTACAGAAGGTGAATCTCGATGATAATACACATATGAAGTTGAAATAGGCACTATGCAGCAATTATCAAAACCCCTGACAGGCTTTTTTTAGAGGAAACAGGAACTATGGCAATGGAACAATCAAAGCAGGGTTTCCAATTATAGGCCTTAACCGTGTTTTTCTTTTCTTTTCTACTCTTTTTGAACTTGTTGTGATGCCATATGGTTTGCCCTCCTTTTCACTGTTGCTTTGGCCAGTGAAATGGATCTGTCAATTACCGTTCTTCAAATATCAAAATGAATACAATATAACGTGTTTTTTTGTGAATGTGCATAATTAAATTCAAGATATACTTTTGAATATGGTCTGTCTAAGAGAACTTTCATTGCTAATTCTATATTTGTTCATGGCTTTTAATCCCATTGTCTGAAAACTTGCCTATATTCAAATTTAATAGTAATTTTCATTGTAGCTAATATCAAATGCAAATCACAGAATGAAAAAGCTATTACAGCAATTGAATGTTGAATCTCTACTTGTACTGTTACTATAAATGAAGTATGGTGTGTTAACCATAGCGAGAGCTAGGTGATTCTAAGCTGAACCCAGCAGGCATGTCCTTGGAGAAACTAAGGACAACTAATATTAAATTCAAAGGTCATTCTTCAATCATATCACCACGGTGTGAACAATCAGTTTCGAAGGGAAAGATTCTGCAATCTGTTCTATTATAAATAGAGAGAGATACCTGCCTAAAACAATGCAGAAGTATACAATTTGTGCATATTCTGAACAGCATGCCTTCATAAATTAGTAAACAATCAACATCTTTTGCTGCAGCTGTCCCAAAGATTCTACGATTTAAAATGCTCAGAGCTAAACATAAGTACATATATAAACAACTAGATTATATGATGAAGTATTTTAAAATGAATGTGACCTTATACAACTTCTGACTGTCTCAAGGTCTGCAGCCATTTTACTGAAGGTTTCAGTAAGTAAAAGTGAGCCAAATGGTTTAAGTCTAACCATTTTCACTTAATTGTCATTAAGTCAAAATCAGGATGATACAAAGTTAGGTAAAATCAGAATATGCAGCTAATAAGGAGGAAAGAAAAAACGAAGAAAACAACATAGAATCAATTAAGTTTAGTACATGCCTAATAAGTAAGCGTTTCACTATCTCCAAGTGCAGGATTTAACATTTGGTCAATGATGTCATTAGTAAATACCACTAAGTATATTCTATAAATACATGGACGGAGGGACTGCAAAGCCCGTGTGCAAAAAAAATCCTATTATTTTATAGAAAATTTTTCATTTGATTCGCATAAATCTAGCTTTTTATACAGCTCGGTTTAGCATGATTAATTTTCTAAAATTTTTTGCACATATGTGAAAAATTTTAAGTTTCGGTCCATCCATAATCAATTTTATAGTTTCATCCCTGTATAAATAGTTTTATCATGTGCAGAAAAATAATCCAAGTTGCAGCATCTTAAAAAGAAAAAGAAAAAAAAAAATTATGATTCAATAGCAATATAAAAGCTTGTAGAGTCCTTGTCTCGTAAAAAGTTCGAACCAGATAACCCCTTCGCCTTTAAATAATATTCTGATTTACCAAAATACTATGTCTACACTAATATGGAAAAAATTAATGTCCCAAACCCATTAAGGGTAAATCCATTCTTATTCATTGTCTGAGTGAGATGGGCTTTCTCCTTATGAAACCATTTACCTGCAAGACAAATTTTATTCAAAAACAGTAACAATACATCTTATCATTTTGAGGCCATGCATGGAAAGTACAAATAGAAACACTTCTTAATTTGTGAAGTAGGTGTAGGCATAGCCTACATGGTTAAAGGAGGAAAAACTCTGCAAAAAATTCATGATTTAGTTTGTAAGGGCTGCAAACCAATCAAAACAACCTATTATAATGATGTTCGCCTCGGTTCATTTTGTACTTGCTCATCAATTTCAATTCCATTTCTGGGGTTTCTTTGGCTGCAGCAGTCATATCTTTAAGGTAATGTTGCCTACTTTTCTGCTAACAGGTTGACGCATTGTACTAAGTTCATTTTTTCAGTGTGGTTATAGACGAATCAATAGTTCATTAAGAAAAACATATTTGATGTTATTTTTATAGTTAATCTACTGAGTTCATAATTTTATGCTTACAGTTTTGACGCACTTCATTAAGTTCACTTGACCAGTCTGGTTAAAGACAGACTGATTTGCCAAGAATAATGTTATTTTTGTAGTTACTTTACCATTGCTTATGTTTGTAGTTACTCTACCATTGCTTGGGGAGCTTCAGTCCACAAAGGTCCTTAGCCAGATTTAGAATATGGATACAAAGCAACAAGCACTTCTGAAACACTCTTCGACTTCTTTACTGCATTAAGTGATGTAGCTTTTGCATATGCCGGACTCAATTTGGTGTTGGAGATTCAAGAAACAATCCCTTCTTCACCAGAGAAGCCATCAAAAGAAATTGCCGCCGTAACAACTACCATCCAAGAAATCGAAACCCATTTTGGTATAACTCCACTTATATAAAAAGCACCCATTTGATACAGAAAATAAGGACCCAAAAACCCTCTCGCCAAAGAATAGGAGGCATAAAAAGGAGGGGACAGGAAATCATAAACCTTGGCAGCGAAATTCACATCCGACATGCGGGCAGCGGCAAGGGTCCAAACATTTTGGCACAAAATGGTAACCTCAGCAAGAACAAGCAAGGAGAGTATAGCATAAGCGGCATGAGAAACGACATAGCGGCAAGTAACAAAGACAGAGAGTAGCCAAATGGTGGCCGATGAAGAGGACATCACTAGGATAGAAAATAAGATAATGAATTAGATCCATCAAAAAATAAGCAATGCTATAGTCAAGAACGGCGTCTTGTAGAAGATTATTGGGGGAAGAGAAGCCTCGAGTAGAATGGCGAGTATAGCAGAAGAGGCCAAAAAAAAAACAGCTGGAGTACCGTGAAAAAGGTAGATTAAGCAACTGGAGGCTTCAGGTCGGACTTTGGACGATCAAGAACGGAAAACATGGAAATAAGCAATGAGATAAATGAGAAGGAAGAAAGAGAAGAAAAGAGGAAGATTTGGGAAAGATTGAATTACTGTTTCCTTGTGTTCTATGAGAAATGAAATTGAGAGAAGAGGAAGAAGAATGAATGATGAGGAAGGAAACGAATAATTTCACTAGTGGTAAGTACATTATAATACTTCAATTTTAATTTATTATTTAAAAATATTCGAACTTAATATCTCACACACTTTAAAGTATTTTTGTTATAAATCCGTCAAATTTTTTAAAGCATCGTTTACATGACAATTTTTTTTTTTAAATAATGTCATTTAGGGCACCAACATTCTAAAAATTTAGTTCGGGCACGTATATTTAACTTTGAAAATTGAATAAAAAAAACTCATTCTTATTATTCAAGAACATCATTTTGTATTATCAATAAATCTTGAAACCTTTTTTCAAAAGAAAAAAGGTTTTAAACCTTAGATTCAAAGAAAAAATCTTAAATTTCTCTATTAAATACTTGGTTGAAGGTCGTTTTCTTTTCAAAGTTAAGAATGATGACCCCTTCAGGTGAGTATTATGGCGTTGCTGAGTTTGTGGCTGCATATGAAACTCTGATTTACGAAAGTGGTGAAGAATCACCCCTTCAAACATTATGGATAGAGGTTAATCCAAGCCGACGATTTTATTAATGTTGATATTATGGGGTAAGTGAGATTTTATTATTTTTTGTCTTGCATAAGTGAGATTTTATTATTTTTTATCTTGCATGTTCTGTTCAAGAGTTGAGACTTTGTTATTTTAATTATTTTAGACTACGCGAGGAAAATGTAAATTTTTTATGCGGGTTGATCCTGAATTTCCTGAAAGAGCAAAAATTTGTAATAAATGCACTGTTGAAGAAGACCGAGAGATTAGAAAGAGATAAAAAAGAAATAAAAAAGATGCAGATGATATGAAGATTGGGAAATTATTTGTTTGGGGAGTTGCTGCACTCTCTGTAGGTATTCCTGCTGTTTATTCATGTTGGGCAATGAAAAAATAAGTATTGTTGTTATTTTTCAATTATTGGTGTAGTTGGTTAATAGGAAATAAAGTTTATTCTAATTTCATGGTTTAATGTTACTGTAATTAATTCTTTTTGCCTTTAATCTACATGTACTCTAAGTGACTTTGCAAATTATGTAATGAATTGTTTCTTATCACACTTTATATTTTTCTTTTTTCTTTTTTTTTAATCTTTCATGTAAGCAATTTCAATGTAATTTTTTCCTAAATCCAATATCAAAGTATTGTGTATATATAATAAAATATACACTAACAAAGTGAATTTCATTGAGTAGTTACAAAATTAAACATGTTGATAATATAGTCAAATATGAATAATTACAATAGACAAAATGAAGCTACATATTCATGATTTCAATTTTAAAACTCCTTGATTCGATATAAAGAGTTTCAACCTTGAATCACTATTGACCTGCCCACAAAAGTATACCCACTTTCATGCCTATAAAATTATACCAACTGTGATCAATAAACCATAAACAAAAACTTGTATAAAAAATTAGTAAATGTTCAAATAATGAAGCCATAATCAGCAAAAAATTAATATGGCTTACAACTTAATTCAATCTATCACAAAAAAAATTCCATATATGCCAGTCAATTATGGCTTGCTTTTGCCTCTTGATGTATGGTTGGCTTGACTTTCTTGAGTCATAATTTATGGTTATGTTGAATTAACAATTTGAGACCTACTATAACCAGTTGCCTATTTTTAAAGAAAAAAATAAAGTAAGTAAGCTACACTTATTAAATGACAGTAATCCAAACAAAGTAAGGCAAACAAAAGTAAGCCAAACTTACATCACATGGTGCACCATTAGTTAATGTGGTTGTTGAAGGATCTTGACTTATTGTTTGATTTAGTTGGTTGTGCTTCATTTGAGGCTGAAAATGATGTTACCAATTATAGCATATTTAAATAAAATTTTAAAACTAAATTAATACCCACTAACCCATTGTATATTAAATACCTTTTTCATAGTATTAGTAGCAACAACTGGAGTTGATGAGGGTCCATTTCCTGGGGTTGGTCCAACCTGCATTATTAATAATACATCAATGTATATTAATTTATAAAACATACATAAAACAAATATAATATCAGACTTTACTTGAGATTCAGTAGGTGGGTTAGCTTTGTGAAACCTCTTATTATGGCCAATCTGACCACATTCTTTGCATCTCATTGAAACTGTGCCCTTTCTCTTCAACTTTCCAGCAACTATGGCATGCTCTATCTCTTCAACCTCCTTTATTCTTGTAGTTGGTTTTCTTCCTCTTTTTTTGTTTACTATTGGTGGGGGAGTCAATTGGTATCTACTACTTGCCTTTGGCTACATGGAAGCTCCATTAGTTGGTTCAATAGTGTGGCTGTAAACCCTCAGAGTTGTTGCAACATCATATAGTGAATCTACATATTGTTCTGGTACTTCATTCTGGCTATATATCACAACTATTGCATGGGCACATGGTAGCCCTACCAAGTCCCATCTTCTACATGTACGGGTTCTAGCTTCCAAGTCCACAACAACTTGGTGGCCTTTGCCATGTACCTGTACTCTAGATGACCCAACAAATGTTGGGAAGTAATCACCAGACAACTCCTTTGTTTTATGCAACTTCTTTTGGATTTTTGGGCATAACAATAAATTTTTCCCTTGTGCTCTAAGCAGTTCTGTGTTCTTTTTGGCTATCCTCCTCATCATTTGGTTCCTTATCATTCCAAGCATTGTAACAATTGGTTTGCTCCTTACTTCTAAGATATATCTGTTGAAACATTCGTACATTTTATTTAACAGTATATCACACTTTGTTTGAACCTTGAAGCAAGCTCTACTCCAATTCTCACATGGCTTAGCCCTAAGCCATTATCTGCATTCTTTGGATTTATCTTTAACTTCTTTGAAGCAATCATCAAGCCAACTCTGATAACTTGCTCTGGCACACTTCCATAAAAGGTCTATGTAAGCTTTGCCTTTAAATTGTGCTCTCATATTTGTCCACAAATACCTCACACACATTATGTGTTCTGCATTTGGGAACATCTGCTTGATAATAGAAATCAACTCCTACATACACATTAATGTGGAATAAGTTTGTAGCTATAATACATGTATTATGTATTGAATAACTGAAAGAATAATGGAAGCACATTACCTATTGTCTGTTTGATATGAAGGTCCACTGATGAGAGTTGTACATCTCTAAATCAGACTGCAAATTCTTCAAAAACCATTCTCAATTTTCTTTATTTTCACTCCTCACCACAACATATGCAATGGGGTATATACAATCGTAGGGACTGCACACAATAACTGGCACCCAAACCTACCCTTAAGCCAACACCCATTAAGGCATACTATGGGTCTACATCCATCTTTGTAACCTATTTTAAGGGCTGCCAAACATATATACATTCCTTGAAATTCACCTTTGTCCTCCTTAAAGACAACTGTAGACCTAGGGTTAGATCTCAGTAGTTCAAGCTTGTAAGAATGTAGTTTGTTGTATTGCTCAGTTTCATCTCTATTAATTTTTTGTAGAGCCAAATTTCTTGCCCTTTATGCCTTCATCCTTCCAATAGTATACCTATACTCCCTCTGCACCCTAACAATGAATGCTGTTAGCAATTAATTTGGATAGTCTTTGATTTTTTCCATGTAATGATTTGCTAACCATTTTGCTGTCAAGTGAAAATTTTTATGCACCTTTCCACAGGAGTGGTTGACATTAGTAACCTTTATTTGAAATGTGTTGTCAAATTCCTCTTTCCTATTTTGCTTGGATGCAAATATCCTCTAGTTACAATTTGCATTCTTACATTTGGCCTCAACTCTATTTTTATCATTCTTTGGAAACTAGATTTGAAATCAGTTTATAATCCCCCGATTCCTTATAGCTTCTTTAACTTCAAACCTATTTTTGAAAATCATACCAATAACAAAGTTGGATCATCTATGTCTCGTTCTGAATTAAACTCAACATATCTAGACTTCCTATCTCCATCTTCATCAGATTCAATATGCAGCTCATCACTGTCTACATATTCATAATCCAAATCTTCATCAACTTTCCCAATAACATCAACTTCATCTTTAACTCTTATTGATTCACCAGTCCCTCTAATTCTTCCTCTCTATCTAACAAACTCATTATTATTGTTTTTATTTATAACTTCAGCTAGATCATCATCCATGTGTTCCATATTATAGTCTGGTTCATCAAAGTTCATATCATCATCATTGGCTACTGCATCACATTAATTTACAATGCTTGCAAACCCATCATATCCATCACCTCCATCATTATCAATGTTTCTAACTTCATAAGCTTGTCAACATTAACAGATGGTTTAGCAACATTTTCATATGTCTGGTGTAGGTTCTCATCAACTCCAACATTATTTAGTACTTCATCAAACCAATTGAGATCAACATCTTCTGGGTTGATGTGAAAACGGTTGTCTTGTGTTTCAGGAACTTCATTGCCTTCTTCAAGGTTATGCACTGCATTACTTTCTTAGCTTGGTATTGATGGCAGTGCTCTGATTGTATTGCTTTTACTGCTTGAGTCTTGGATTTTTTCTAGAACTTCAACACTAGAATCCACTGTTTGTCTAGCATTGTTGGTATTGTATTCCTCTTCCAAATCCTCAATCACCAATTTTTTATGGGAATTGTTTGAATAAACTTCATTGAACAACTGCTCTTTTGTGACATGCTTTACATAAATATCAACTTCTCCAAAGTCAGATGCAGTTAATGCAAGCTCATATATGTAGGCATCTCCCTCAATCAACCTCAGTCCAGATTGGTAATCTTAGTTAGGTAATCTCCACCAGTATTTAAGACTACCTCTCACTTTTAGCCTGAACAACAAATTATTAATATCAATGGCAGAAAAAGTATCTGGATGACAGCTCCACATATAACAAACTTTCCCATCAAAATACCCATACTTTCCTTTGTGCCCATTATAGTGAATATTGATTGAGAATAGGACATTTGGATATGTAAATAATAAATAAAATAAACCCATAAATAAATGTCCAAAATTACAAACCCACATTACTAAAACCAAAATTAACAAACCTAATTGTATCTAACATAAATTAACAAAGCCGTTAATAAATTAATCAAACCCTAACTAACAGTAATTGACCAAACCCGACAACCATTACATAATATTTTAATCATATATTTTATATAATTGCTACACTTGACAAAAAGATAAAAATGTGCATTGCATATTCAATTCAAAAGAACCCAAAAAACCCCAATAGATAAACTAAAAAAAAATCAATTTCCCCACTTGAAAACAAACATGGTCCTCTGGTCCCTATTTCAGCAATAACCTTCGTCGTACTGTTTTTTTTTTAACCAACAACACTTTGTAACTTTCGCTAATAAAAAAACGAAGTTCACTGGTGTTGAAAAATTAACTTAGAAAGTGAAATCAGAGAAAAAAAGTAAAAAGAGATGAAGGAGAAGTAACTGTTGAAGGATAAAAGATAGAGAACAACAGAGTAAAATTTGATGGAATAGTTTCTGTTTTTTTATTCAATTTTCAAAAGTCAACACCCGCATAAATTAAATTTTTAGAACGTTGGTGTCCTACGTGGTATTATTTAAAAGAAAAATTGTCACATAAGCAGTCCGTTAAAAAATTTGATAAATTTGTAATAGAAACACTTTAAAGTGTGTGGAATATCAAGTTCGAGTATTTTTAAATAACAAATTAAATTTAGAGTACCATAATGTGTGTGAAGTATTATGAGTGAAATTAACTTGAAAGAAAAGGGTGAATTTTGAAATAAATGATCTCCAAGTCCTATATTTAATAATTTTCATTCATTAAATTAATGATTCCATTTGTATAATCTCAAATCAAACCCTTGTTTTGTTTCCAATGTTTATAATTTAAATCCTTGGGAAGCATAAAATTCCCAACAGCATTGGCCATATCCCGAAACAAATAAACCTAAAAACAAATTCCACCAATTTTTCATTTTTCTTCCAAATGTTCAGATAGTATAAAGATCATCCAGATAAATATAATCCATTTTTTCGCTAATCGCATGACAAAACATACATGCAATATTGCACCATAGGCAACCACGCCTTCATCCTAACACTGCTATAGATGCTTTGTTGCTGTCCGACAATTATGAATTTAATTTTCATAACATCATTCACAGAGTGAATTTCGAATCTTTCTTAACTTTTCCAAGCTGCGGAGACCCAAAAGTATCGTATTTTCACCGTCCCAGGAGGTCAGCTGTCCTGTTAGCCATCTAGAAGAGGTACCCTCATAGGTCTGATTATCTCTTAATGGTTTCATGGCCATATTCAAGTGCCAGGACCAACAATATTTTTTTTTTTTTTAGAGAACCGGATGCATGCTTTAGAACCTTCATTCATTATCGTTCATGAATAAACAAGCAGAGTTTAACTCAATCAATTTCTCCCTCTTCTACCTCATTTACAGGATTTGGAACATTTAAGGGTTCACCCTCTTCCTCCTCTTCCTCCTGTTTCATGAACAAACCAAGCTGTTCTAAGGGGTTGTTTCCCCCGAATTTAAAACCACCCAAGCCATCCTGAGAGTGATCTGGGCTTGTCTCATCAACAGAGCTTGGTAAATGCTCAGCTGGTGCAGTCCTAAGCATTTCTAAGTCTTTGAGAAACCGAGAGTTCTCATTAATTTCAACAGTTTTTTCCATCTGCACAAACAACGTGTAGTAATAAAATCCTGAACAGGGAACAGGGAATAAGCAACAAGGAACTATTGTACTTCCACCACACAAATCTGCAATTTTACCTGCAACAATGCCTGCCGTGCTGCTTCTCTTTCAAGCTCCCTCTTCCGTCTAGCCTCAGCTGCAGCTGCTGCCTCAGCTCGCCTTCGAGCATCTTCAGCAGCCTTGGCTTCTGCTTGCAACCTTGCTTTTTCTGTACAAAATAAGTAAATAATTCATCTGAGAGTACCAATACTACCAACATGCATAGAGATGATGTGTATTTGAATATCACAAAAGATGTATTGAAATTGAAAATTAAGTCGGAACCTTTCTTTTTCTGTAGCTCAAGCTCCTCCATCTCCCATCTCAGTTTCTCAGGATCCCCCTTATCAACCTGATCATATACCCAGAACTTATTACTCTCAGGAATAGGCATGTACACAAAGATGAAAGTTCTCATATCAAAATAAGTAACAAACCTGTGAAAGTGCCTTTTCTCGAGCTTTTAATATTGTATCAGCGAATCGGTTCTTCAGTAATGCAGCCCTAATAAGCTTCTCAGGGGAGACCTGCCTCTCACTTGGTGCACTATCTCCTAAGATGATTGTAAGAAGATCTGTGAGATGCTCAACTGAAAAATTAAAGGAAAGCAATTCCTTCCATACCCAAGCTTACCATCCTGATGGCAATCTGACTCAACAGAACTTGGCTTTTGCTGGGAAGTTTGTTCAAGTTGATCCAATCCACTAACTGATTCTGGGCATGACTCTGGATTAACAAATTCCATACTTCTATAAGTAAATCAACTGAGGGCAAAAAGAGAGAGAGAGAAGAGGTTGCAGCATACATAGTGCACCTTGATGAGCTTTTTAACAAAAAGCAGCAGAAAACTAACCACCAAAATTTCTAATGGTCTACCCTGGAAAGGCAATCGTCCAATTTTTATATTTCAAGGGAAAAAATGCAACTAAAAAAAAATGAAATGTGCTCTGCACTTCAGGGAAATATTCAAGTCCCCTATAATTTCACACAGAATTTCCATCAATGCATTCTGATCTAAGAACACTTAAAAACAAAATGGTCCACCTGAAAATATCATGACTAAAAATGTAATTTCTAGATTTTCCTTCAAAGCTCAAAAGTATAAGATGATCCTCCAACTACTGCATGTATTTCCAGTCTCATACTGTAAGTCTGTAATGATAGTGGGCAACAAAAAGCAAGAATATTTCTTAAATTATTCCTGCTCTTATTGTCTATTTGATAGCTTTTCAGAAATAAGAAGTTTGATTTGTATAGCAATCTTAATAGGCACCTCCCCACACACATACAAATACACGAAACATGAGATGAAATACTCACGAATTATCTCTAGAGGATGACCAGCATTAGCTTTATCATCTAATTGAGCTCCAGAACCCAAGTTTTCAGGAACCTAAATAAAATAGTTACACAAAAAAAAAAAAAACAAAACCACTTGTATACTAAATTAATTCATCATAACGATATTAATAGAAGATAAAGCAAGTTATCAGATGTTACAAATTATTGGGACTGTTCAAACTAGCATGTACCTTTGTTGCAGTTATTGGACTAGAAGCTTTTGCATCATCAGATTCACTTTCAGAAGAACTATCAGAGTCAGAGTCTGAAATGGATTAGACAGCAAAAGAAGATGGAAAAAGTTATCCACTACAGTAAAAGAAACTAAAAAGCTCTCTTCCAATTTACACAAAGTCTTTCTCTGGAAATTGCTACAAGTTATTAGCATCCAAGCACACAATACATGTCATACCTGAATATGATAAACAAAACAGTCAAACAGTTAAAAGCTTCAAATTCAGAAAAGCTAGAAGGAGAAAACTTGCCACTCCAATGCCAAAGAATGTAATATATTATCTTTTGAATAAAAATATAACCAAAGTACACAAAACACTAATAGTCAACCAGGTGATATAAAGGAGAGCCACCAAGGTATTTGAGAAACATAGAGTGCCAGTTAAGTTTAGTTATGATGCATTTGAGTTTCAATTTATCATATAATTCCCTCACTGAAGACTTCAGCAATAATGGTTTCAAAAGGAGCAGAATTAAAATATGATTAATGAGAAGTGAAATTATCAGAGGAGGACTTAAAATGAAATTTTGAAAGCCCAATGAAATACAGAGAAAGCAATCTAATTCAGCATAGTCAACATATACTTAACCCATCACAAGTTACACCAAACTAAAAACACTAGCAAAAACTCACAGATAATTTTGGACACTTAGCAACATAATTTTGAATTAAAAATATATAAATTTTAAATTAAAAACTGACATAGAAGGCAGGATGATAAATGCACTTTACCACTGGAGCTGCCTGAACTAAAGCATTTACTACTCTTGTGGCCATTATCATTTTTTATCTCCACTGTGGGATAGCTTGTGACTGGAGGCTCATTGCCACCAATGTCAACATCCTCAGCTGCTGGGTCATTCCCCAAAGGCAAACATGAGAAAGATCAACTAAATAAAAAGTTCCCATGTGCAAAACTGATTTACAGATTCTACACATGCAATAAAGGGCAATAGATAATAACCTTTTTGCTGTTGCATAGAGGAATTGCTTAACCCAGATTCATTCAAAAGCTGTGACAGAGAACAAAAGGCATAATTCTCGTAATACAGGTGCTCAAAAATGACACCACAGAAAAATAGCTGGTCAACAAAAGGAGTAGGATACCTCTATCTCACAAGGTTCCCCCCTTGGTTGGCTCTTTTGTTTCTCTTGCAAATATTCATCTAAAAGCTTCCGCAATGTAAACAAAGTCTCATCACTGAGATCATCAATATCTATCTCAATTTCATCTTCTTCTGCATCCCTTCCATTTGAACTATGTTTCCTCAAGAAATCGATGATATTTACAGGCATTTCTCCCAATAAAGATTCCAATTCTCTGCCTAGGTTTTGCTTCTCTTCGTCCGTGATTACTCGCCTAACAGGCTCTGGAACAATTTCATACTGATAAGAAGTTATTTTTCTCTTTTTAATTGGAGATATCTCAGTGATTTGCAAATCTTCACAAGGACCTGACTTTGCCGGTAATGATGGAACATCAGTCTTGGGTAATTTCTTCTCAATGGTTTTCCATCTCACTTCAAAAAATTTACTAAGAGTATCAGCCATGATGTGTACATCATGCCCCTTTGGATTGTACTCCATAGCATTTTTGAAAGTAAGCCTCACATCAGCAAGAAATTCCAATGGGCTTGAATAAACACCTGAACCCATCTTTCTCTTAATTGTTCCCAAATCCATTGGTTGTTTAATAATATTAAAATAATCTGGAATATTCAACTTTACTACATCAACTGGCTTATTGAAGACCCATCCATACTGCTGGGTCATCAATCTACTTAATAGATCATCACATTTTTTCATCACCATCATCATATTCGTTGTAGTGCTTGGTCCTGAAGCTTGCTTTGTAGACTTGAACCTTCCAGAACTACTCCTATTCCATTCACGCCCCTTACCTGTAGGATTCGCTTTCTTCCCTGGACCAGAGGTCTTAACTGATGACTTGCTAAAAGTCACAGCCTGAGGCCCATTTGTCCCATTGCTACAACTAAGAATGTCACTAGAAGAAGACATTGCAACAGCATTTGTTCTCTGCCTCTCCACTTTCTTTCGGAGTATCCTTATCTGTTCAAGTTCGAATCCCAACCTACATATTAACTCTTTTCTTTCAGCAGGTGATAACTGGGACAGAGAAAGGACTCGTAGAGGGACACCAAATGTGTCCTGCTTATTGGAATTTAAATTAATGCATTTCCTTGTCGGGCCACTTGAATCCTCAGAAGCAGTAATCTCTGTGTCAATCTGTCCAGAGCTACCAGAACCCTCCATTTCAACCACTGTCTCAAATGCGTTTCTATAAAATCCCCCATGTAATTTATCATTCTTGGCCATCATCTTAGCCAAAAAATTTATTCCAGTTTTTCTATAGCTCCTTCTATCCCGCTAGAAAAAAGAAGTTGGTTTAATACCCAATTCTGCATAAACAAATCATAGGAATAACATTACCTCCTCATACTTTCAAATACTCTTATCTACCTGTGTGCCTTGAAAAATATATGATAAGACTCCACTGAGTTCACACAAAAGCAAGAACCTTTAAATCCTATTTTCACAAACAAAGAACATATGAACAAATTCAAAATTAAAACAAGAGAAACATCACAAAAAATTTACAAATTTACAAACCTTAAAAGTGAAATCACGGAAAATAATTCAATCCTCGTTATAAACTAACAAAACCAAAGCACTAAAAGCGATTTACCAGTCACTTATCGTTTTCCGATTGAAGCCGACGATAATTCAACAAACGATAATTCCAGCCCAAAAAACAACAAATGTTATGAAATAATAACATCGCCACAACTAAAAACCCTAGATCGCAATATTGGCCCCAAACCGAAGCTCCAATTAACTTCAAAAAGAATACTACGGGGGCCGTGGCCTTGTTTACAGTAGATCGGGAGCACAGCCCCCCGAGTCCGAGAAAAAATAAAACCTAGAGAGAGAAAGTATGTGATTGTGTGTGTGCGCGCTCGCGTTTTTTAGAGAGAAAGTACAAGACTTCAATTTTCGATGCTGTAGGGGCTTTCTCTCTAAAATCGACTGTTCAGAAAAATGCTAACTGTTGGATTTCTGACAGACTAATCGTACGGGTTTAAAGTACTTTATATATCGACCGTCGGATCTGATAGCGGTTAAGTTAATGGCGGAGTATTAGCTGTACGATCAATTCGTATTTACTTTATGTATTGAAGGCAACCGTCAGTTGTGATTGGATGAAGGGATTAGTATGGGGAAATAAGTTATTTGATTAGATGGAAATGGAAGTTAGATCCATCCAATTCATCAAACCCAATTAAATTAAATTATTCAAATCAAATAATTATATAATTTATTTAATTTAATTTAATTTAAAAAATATAATAAATTAAAATTTTAATTTAATTCATAATTTAAATATTTTTTTTTATTTTAAATCGAATGAAATCGTAATTTTATATATATTATTTTATTATTTCAATTAAATATATTTAATTTTATTTCATATATAATTATTTTTTTAATTTAATATTAATTTAAAATAAAAAATTATTCATAAAAATAACTAAATATAAATAAAAAAATTTAATTTTTAAGAAAAAATTTAAAATTTAAAATTTAAATATATTAATTAATGGAATAGATAAATTTTAAATGGTATAATATTAAATTATTTTTAAAATTTTTTATTATTAATATTTTATTGATTTTTATAAATTTATAATAAAATAATAATAATTTATAAAAAAATTATTTAAAATTAATAAATTAAAAATATTTAAATTAAATTAAATTAAAATAATATTGATAATTTAATTATAATAATAATTTAATTTAATTTGATAATTTTTAAATTAAAAATATTAATTTAATGCGTATGTAAGTTGACATATCCGTAGAAGCTACAAGAGGAAATCTACTATACAGTGAAGTCAGCGTTGAAGCCAAGTAAATAGCCGACAACAGCAGCGCCAGAAAGGTGAATCTTGGACTTACATTTTTTTTAATATATCCGTTAAAACTAATTTGCTTAGTAGATAAGGGTAATATCCAATTGATTTGATTTAATTAATTTAAAAAATTATTATTAAATTAAATTAATATTTTAATTTTAATTTTTTAAATTAAATTAAATTATTATTATAGTTAAATATTTTTAATTTATTAATTTTAAATCAAATATTTTTTTATTATAAATTATCATTATTTTATTATAAATTTTAAAAAAAATACTAATAAAATATCGATAATAAAAATTTAAAAATAATTCAATATTATACAACCTAAAACTTGTCTATTATATTAAAATTTATATTTTTTTCTCAAAAATTATACTATTTTTTATTTATTTTTAATTAATTTTTATGAATAATATTTTTTTAAATATTAAATTAAAAAATATGTTTTTGTATATAAAATAAAATTAAATATATTTAATTTTAATAATGGTAATATATATATATATATATATATATATATATATATATATATATATATATATATATATAAATTATTTTTGTTTATATTTGTAATATATTATAAAATATACAAAAAATTAATATAATAAAGATATT